>VZTH01016797.1:237193-247193 GCA_013397815.1 Aleadryas rufinucha | reverse complement strand
GCAAACACTCCTGCTTTGCTGAATATTTTGATATGCCATGACATCCCACAAGGTGCTGGACATTCAATCCATGGCCCCAGCTGCATTGCCAGACAGTGGGACATGCCAGGCAGTGTCCTGCACTGGGCAGCAATGTCCCTGCTGCTCTTGTCCCCACTGTGAACATGCAGCAGCCACCCTTTCCCACAGGCTCAGGGTTTTTCCATGCACACTCACCTCCAGCACTGCACGTAGCTAGAAGCTATCCACCAGTTCCTGGTCCTGTCTCCCAGCTTTTCTGAGTCCCCTCTACTTGCCACAGCAGAAGAGAGACAGACACTGTAACAGACACTTCCCTAGAAGGACCTTATTTTGCAAACAAGCACAGGATGGAGTGCCCTTTTTGCAGGCTATGAAATGGGCTTGCAAGGGATGCCTTGGGTTGTTGAAATGTAATGACAAGGTAGACTCTAAATGTTGTGGCAGATGGATGTGATTCCTGGGGCTTTTGCAAGTCATTGGGAGAAAGGAACTTTTTTTCTAGAGCAGGGTGGCAAGGTGCAAGCTGCTTTCAGGGACACCCAGGTCACTTCATGCAATTAAAAGACTTTTATCAGACACACATTTCCCAATCCTCTTCTCCTGTGCAAGAATTTTGGTTTTGTTTAAAAAAAAGAAAAGGAACAAATCCTGAAGTGCCTTGCCCTGGCTTTGCAGGGAATTGGCAGGTTCTCAAATAAAAGGTGTCTTACACTGAGCAGCCTCATCCCGCCACCCATGTGCTCCTGCACATCCCCTGGCAGCACTCTGAGACAATGGCCAGTGCTATGTCCTTCATTGTTGAGCTCCAGGCCTTACCCCACTAAAGTCTGCCCAAATTTTGGGGTAAAACCTTAAATTCTGGAGCTGCCACCTTGCTCTGAGGACAGTTCATCTTCTGGAGACTGCAACAACTCAAGGTGCCATCACCCTGTGCTGCCAACGGGCTCTGCTCACACAGGGTAACAGAAGAGACCAGCCCTGCTGGGAAACGGGGAAAATTTGGCCCTAATGCCTGCCAGCCAACAAGGATTAAATGATGACAAAGGGGATGATGGACACGGCACCATGTTTGAGAGTAACAGATGGGAAGGTGCCTGGTTGCTGCAGCAACAAGGCTGGGAAGATGGGTTTTTCTTTCAGGAAGATGGGTTTTTCTTTCTCTTTTCACCTGCCAATCTTCCCCCCACGTCGGGACTCTGCTGCTGCGGGAGACGAGCAGTGACATTTACACTCCCACTAACAAGCTGGTTCGGTGATGGGCAGCTCTGCAGGAGAGCATCTGGTGTCACAGAGCCTGAGCAGAGAGGAGGGGAGTGCCCTCTCAAGCAGATAGAATAATTTGGGACTTTTTGTTATTATGAGCATTCTTAGGGCAGGATCGTGCATGGAAACAGCAGGCAGAGCCTCAGTGAGGCACTCAGGGCTTCTGACCCTTCATGTGGGTCTGGTCCTGCAGCTGATGGGAGAAAACACAAGTCACTCCTGCCCAGAGAACCTCTGCACATCCTGCTGGGAGAGGGAAGGAAAAAAAAACAATATTAAAGGGAGGATGAGCAAAAAGTCAAGCATCACCACAGGAGCAGTTTCCCTTCTCCCCCTGCTCGTGGTAGCAGGCTGTGCCATCAGCCATGCTCCTGCAGTTCAGCATTCCTCAGTGCCCCGGGAATCTGCCTTCGGAGAAACCTTACTAGGGAAGCAGAAGTGAAACTCAGGCTGCTTTTTCCCTCCCTGTAGCTTTGCCCACCACTGTGCCTCACAATGCTTTCCTTTGCCTTCTGGATAAGACAACTTTCAGTTCACCCAGACTGTCACAGCAATAATAGGAATAGCAGTAATAAGAGTAAAAACAATAAGAATAATAATGCTACTGCAAAGTAAATGCAAGAAAAACATAACAGCCCCGAAATGAATTGTAGTGGTGATGCAGGAAACTGCTTTGGGTCATCTCCTCTCTCTTACTGGTTGTTTTGCTGCTGGCATGAGGAGGAAAGTGGGAATTAAGAACCAGCAGCCTTTCCTGATTGCCAGATTGCTCTGCCACTGCAGCCAGCTGAGGAGGTGCCTCATTGGACCATGAACCCCAAACTGGGGGTGGAAATAAATATCTTAGCAAATAAACCCTGAAATCTGTGTATTCCCATGCCAAACAGAGCCAAGGAAGACAGATTTCCTAAGGATCTATGGCTGCAAGTCAAAGACCTATGTATAGATTGCACTGATCCATTTATTTGAGGGACAGCATCAATAGGTTTTCTCTTGTCTGCAGTGTCACCCTTTTGCACAAAGTTTTGGGGTTCCTGATACTGTGGAGATTTCCACCCTTCTGTTAAACTAAGGTGAAAGTATAGGCTGGCAATTATTAGTAATACACAGATAAACAGGCTGCTCCATCTGCATCCCTGTCCCCATTCTTCCCTCTGAGCAGAGAGCATGTGCTAATCAGCCATATTTCATTAAGGAGCCAGGGTAAAAGATTAGGATGCTGAGGAGGGCAGCCCCTTTCTAGTGTCTTTATCCCTCCCTGAAGCTGGGGCAGCTCCTTCAGACTGAATTTAAAAAGGCAAAGTACCTGATATGTTGCAACACAGTTCCCTCAGAGTAATTGCTCTGCTTTTCTATATCTCCACTAAAAAACTCCCAACATTTCCCGAATGGTGCTTAAAAGTACACCCAACAAGCTGCAGAGAAGAGATGACTGAACAAATATACAGTCAAGCCTGGGGGAAAAACTGCATGAAGGCAGATTAGAAAAGACCAGATAAATAATCTTTCAGATATTGAAACTGCAGAAATTAAGAGGATATTTGCAGAAATCTCTCATTCCAGAGAGCACACAGGAAGCATCAAGATTACAACCTGACCAGTGCATGAAGGTAACACAGGGGAGAATCCCAACCTTCCCACCAGCACACGGTGACAGCAGCAAGTCCCTTGTCAAAGTGATCAATCAGCAAAGCACAGAAAATGAGGTCACTTGTGGAGTTTTTTCCAGCAACTGAAACTCAGCAGGGATGGCCCCATAACAACCTCTGCATGTTTCAGCAGAGGGTTCAGGATGGACAGTTGCTCCCCATGGTACCGGAGCCCACGGTGGGAGCTCCAGCTGGGAAGAAGCTTGGCAGCCCACATGGGCAGTGGGTCAGGTGAAGGAGAAATAGAAGAAAAAAAAAATCTTTTTAGCATTCTTTACTGGAACCCACTTTTCTTCTAATTAAAAAAAAAAGAATTACATTCTCTGCTGTTACAGGAGGGTTTTTTATTGTGAAAATTGAGATGTCTTCATGCCTTGAGGGTTGACTTTTTTTGCCATCAAGCCCTAATAAAGAAAAAGACAGAATCCTTTGCAAAACGTACTTGCCTGAAAGACTACCAGTGTCAGGCAGACTGCCCTGCATTGAAACCTTCTGGCTCATGCTGGTGCTCCAGTTTGGACCCTTTCAACGTCACTCCAATATCCTTTTCTGTTTCCTGAATCCCTGCCCTCCCCAAAAACTGTGGATTGCTTCTTGTAAAACCTGCCAAGCCAAGCAAGTGAATCAACTGTCCTACAAGGGCAAGGAGCAGGCTGTGCCACCCACCACTCCACGTGTCCATGGAGCAGCAGAGAAGAGCACCGAGAACTGTGCAGAGGCTTCATTACCAGCTGCAGACGCTTCTACAGGCGTCGATGTTATCCTTGAGCTGTGTGGCTACATCTCAAATGAGCCACATGTGGTTTTCCTCCCACGTCCACAGAGCTGGGCTGTCAATGCTGCTCAGACTCTGGTCGCCCCAACAGATTTGCACTGAGCTGTTGGGCTGGCCCTGGGGAGTCTCTGCTGGCAAATAGGTATCAAGTCAATATTGCAGAGCAGCAGCAAGCATGGAGCAGGGGACTCTGTCTGGTTCACTGTAGAGAAAGCCTGTCCTAGAAACAGGAGCCTTGCACATGGAGCTGAGCCAAGTTTGGGATCCTGTTGTGGCCCAGATTATCCTCACACCCCATCTCAACCTGGTCATCGTGGAGGAGAAGGTTTTGAAAGCTGCACGGGGTGACATCAGGGTTAGATGTGGGAATTTGGTTTCCCTCGCAGTAAAATGAGTCTTTCTGAGCTTTGTCTCTTCCCCAGAGAGCCGTGACAATTCATTAGGCAATTGTAAAATCAGAATGTAGCTGCTGACTAAAAGTTGCAGCTCATTAATGGCCCTATTTATTGCCAACCAAATAATTAGCTTAGACATGCATCAGCAGGTCTTGATTGCATATGAAATAACTGCCTTATTACATAGAAATCAAATGAGTTTCTGAGGACAGCTCAGGTGTCACTTCAACCCCAGAATCGAAAAGGAAAAGAAAAAAAATAAAAAAGCCCATCCACTTTGATGTGTTGCCCAGCAACAGAATTTGCGGGGGAAACAATCTAGGAATGAAGGAATGAGCATTTCCAAGAGAACAGGTTATTTCAGGCGAGACATCAGGGACAAGCAAATGTCACAGAGGAGGCAAACTTCAAAATTTTTTCTTCCTTTAATCAATAATTCAAACTAGACATTTTGGGTAAAATAAGCATTTAAGTTAGCTGATTGAAAAACAGAGATCCCAAACCTTTACCAAGAGTCACATTGCTGAGGAAATGTTTATTTGTTTGTGTGAGGGAAACGTTAGATTTACTAGACACTGAATTAAAAATTTAAAAATGCTCTTAGGAATGTCACTTGTTCATTTAAAGAGGAAGATGATGTAATGCCAGTACTGCTATATTGTGCATATCCTTCCCCGAGCAATTCCGTATTAATTTTGTTGTTCTCCTTCCCCTGTGCCCTCCTTTCCCTCCCTTCTCCTCTTTCTTCCAGGACAAGACGAGCGCGCTGAGTCTCAGCAATGTGGCGGGGGTTTTCTATATCCTCATCGGTGGGCTCGGACTCGCCATGCTGGTTGCCTTAATCGAGTTTTGTTACAAGTCCAGAAGTGAATCAAAGCGGATGAAGGTGGCAACCTGTTCCACGGCCTTTCACACCTTCTCTCTGATCCTCCCCCGGCTCCAAAGCTGCCTTCAGAGACGGATGCAGCCCAGACCATGGGTGGAAAGCCCAGACATAGGGATAATGATGTGACGGTGTCACTCAACTTGCTAGAAAGGAATAGGAGCATCTGAGGAAGCTGAAGGAGGGTCAAGTGGGCTGTCATGGGGAGCTGATGCAAGATCAGACGTGTGGCAGAATGCTAATTCAAAATCCAGATACAGAGCAAAGCTATAGCACAAGCGGCAACAGAAACACATTGAAATTCCTTAAAATTAATGAAGGCAGACTATGGCAGTGTGTGTGCAGCATGGATGAAGCGTGCTGGGGCTGGTGTGATACAGCCGTTGCTGCAATATGGAAAAATCCCCAAACCCAGGCTCTTGACAGCAAGATAAAACTGGGGGAGCGCAGTAATGATTCACATCCTGTTGTTCCCTTTGCTGGCACCCTGCTGGCACCATTTCCAGGCTGACAACACCACTATATGCTCAAAGCATTGTTGCCCTGGAATGGATGATGTGGGCCTCCAAATTCCAGAATTATGGGTCCTCTTTGAGAGAAATTGGCCTCCAATGTCTCCTGTAAAGGTTTTTTTAACTCCACCGTCATGGTCTTGCAGAAGCATATTTCCTACAGCCCAGGAGATCTGTTTCAGCCCTAAATTCCGGTGTGCCTGAATTTCAGAGTAACGTGTCAAGAGTGGATTAGATTTGAGAGCCTTGGGGATAGACATTTAATGTAGCATCTGTGGAGCAAGAATATCTTGGCAATCCCTTATTCAGATACCATGGTGTACAAGGAGGCAGTGGGATATGTAGCACATCCCTTGTATTCCTCATCTTGACCTCTCCTATGAGCATGGAATTTGTTCTGAGCATATGAAGTATGCAGTGAGATTCAAAAAATCTAGATAGGTTTTTATGTCACTGAAACTCACCCAGAATCAAAAGGAAAATCAGCCACCCTTTCTTTGGGTTTTATGTTGCCATTTCACAGCACGCTCAATGATTTGTCAGCAGTAATAACATTTCTAATGCACTGAAAATGTGCTACAGCTCTTTTCCCATTGAGGTTCAGGAAATTCCGCGGGCAATGAGAGGTACCTTGAGCACCGGGGTAAAATCATAGGAGCAAATAGTGTCCATGGAACTACAAAGATTAGATTATAATTTGTGCCCGCTGTAAAGCTAGGTATGGCACAAATGTACTGCAAAAAAGTGTGAGAATGCAATAGCTCCATAGTTTCAGTCTTAAGGAGACTCTGCCCTGGTGCTGGTTCCCTTGTGTTCTTTGAAAGGACCCACTAACTCACATCAGTGTCAGCTTGTGATGTTCTTGCCAGGTTAAAACCAATCCCACGGGAACAAATCAATGTTCCCAAAGTTAACACCAGCTCTAAGCTTGTCCCTGAGTGTCCCATCAGTAGCTGCCACACAAAGCCAGTCAGCAGAGCCCAGGCTCTCTCTGGGATGTAGCCCAGATGTTCCTCTGATCCCAATCTCTGCTGAGCCAGTTCTTACAGATTCCCTGGGTGAGCTGCTCATCCCACCAGCTCAGGGGGCTGCTCCAGGCCTGGCAAGGCACGAAGTTGACTGGCTTTGAATAACTGTTCCAGATTTATCTGTTATGGATAATTCTTCACCTGAATATCCCAGTCCAGAAAGAATGACGGTGCCCTTGGAGATAGCTTGAATGCAAAGAAACCAAACTGGTGTTATCTTTCAGCTAAATTGTTCTGAGTAGGTGGTTTCCTTAGACCTCTGAAAGTGAAGGTTTTGGATGTATCTGGAACAGGAAGATGAAATTTGGTTTCCTGAATTAGGCTTGCATTTCCTAGTTGCCTCAGTCATCACTGTAGACAAAAACATAGGCACATGCTCAAGTTCTCACATGAGAAAAGTTAAACATATGTTTGCAGTGAGTCAGAGTCCACCATGCATAACAGTCCTGGAGTAGCAATAGCATCTCTATGGGGGAAGTGTGTAAAATACCTCTGCTCAGATCCAGGATGACTGTTCTTATGTTGTAGAGTTCGAATAGGTTTTTGGCATACGGCACTGATGCTTTATACCCCAAAATACTGCTGAAACATTTAATTTTGCATGTAGAAGAGGTGTGAATGAACAGAGCAGATGCAATGGGGACATACAGAAAGTGAGAGTCTGAATGGAGACAAGGAAGGGGAGAACAGTGACAGAAAGACAACACTGGTTAATATTGTAATTTCTCCAACATTGCAAAGGACAGGGGGAGACCCCCCCGTCTTTCCTAAAAAGGGTTTTTGTTTAATCCCACAGCAATCAATCAACGAAGCCATACGGACATCAACCCTTCCCAGGCCGGCTACAGCAGGAGGCAGTGGAGAAAATGGACGTGTGGTCAGCCACGATTTCCCCAAATCCATGCAGACGATCCCATGCATGAGCCACAGCACTGGCATGTCCCTGGGAGCTACGGGATTATAATTGGCCTTTTGACCCATTGCCTGGGTGAGAGCAGGGGCAGCCCAACTCCACCCCTCCAGAGCCAAAAAACATACCCAACACCAACAAGACAAACGATGATGACAGAAGGGACAATTGGATGGATCTTCTCAAGGAAATCAAATCAATTTCCCTTTTTATTTGCAAACAGATCCACTGGCAGGAGAACAGAAACAGGTCTGTACTGCAATAAGGAGAGTGTAATGGGATTTTACAGACTCGTGAACCATCCCTGATCAAAGAACCACTGGAACACTAATGAGGACTATGCCATTTTGTTTTAACTTGGTTGTTAATAAGTCTTAGTGTGTGCAATATATATATTTTTTCTTACTAATTCCTGTGGTGTCAGGGTAACATCAGCCCTTTCCCCCTTCCCTGCTCAGTCCTTCAATCTGGTTTAGTTTGGGATGCAAACCACAATGTCTGAGCTACTAACAGCAAAAAAAGGAAAACCGATACGTGGCAAGTTGAACTCAGCGCAGGGCGTCAGCATTGACCTCTTATGTCCATCGTGATCCTGCCTTCGTTGTTCTGTGGTGAACTCGGGCTGTGGAGTGATCGCAGCGAGGCAGACGGAGCTGCCCCGGCTCTCCCTGCAGCAGGAAGGACTCGATGCAGGAAGAAACCTGAACAAAAACATGAGGCTGTTTTACAGGGGGCAAAGTCATGGGTGAGTTTGGAAACCCCAGGTAGAGTGAGGACAATGCAGTAATTCTTCCAGAGACGATGAGTGATGATTCAAGAGGAGAATCACGTGCCTGGAGCGGAGAGTGGCAGACTGGAGCAGAGGGTTGGTCTAAGATCACGGTCGGCTGCTGAAGAGGGAAAGTAAATGTGGTATTCCCCTCATGTGTGACTCTCCTGCCCAGGTTATTGGGGGCTAATAAGCAATTGTGAACCATTTCTTCATTGCTTAGCTTCTGTGTGTGCTCCCTGTCTGGTGGTCACATAAGGGAACCACCTCGAGCCGGGAATAGACCATCTCCAGACATCCAGTTCTAGACAGCTGCCAATTAACCAGCGCTACGTGCTACAAGTCATGGGGGACTGCCAATTAACCGGCGCAACGTGCAACGGGAACACCCCTGCCCTTCTGCTCTGAAATCCCTTTATGGCCATTCTTTTCTAACTAAGAGGGACATTTTGTAGATAGTTGGCCAGAATGGATTCCTGGAAGGAACTGCTGAAGCAAACTGAGGAGGAGATCCTACAAGAGCTTAATTCAAGCCACCATGACATTCAGCAGCATCAGTGCTGGTCACACTCAGCATCCCCATCAAGCTGTGGCCTGTCTGGGTACAAAGCCAACCGTAGCAGACTCCCACTCGTATCCTTAGAGAGGGGGAAGCATTCACAAGCCAGGAAGGCAAGTTGCTGACCCCAAACTTGGTGTTGCAGAAACCCACAGTGCCAGACAGGCAGCTCGGGGTCCAACCACAGGCCTGGAGATCAAGGGGACAAGAATGGTTTTCCAGAACTGCACAAAAGGTTCATTCTGTGAATCTCTGGCATGGACAGACAAATGCTTCCCACCCTGGTGGGCCAGAGACACCTCAGGGGTGTGACATCCTCAAGTGAAGGATTCCCAGGGGAATATCTGGTGAGGGAGAAGATCTTGGGGCAGGGGCCACAGTGAGCCCACTTGGCCTGGTCCCATCTCACTGATGGCAAATAAAAGGTTCTCAGAGAGTCCAACAAACACCTGTCCAGGGACTGAGCTGCTACTGGAGCATTCTGGGCTGCTTTTTCTCATTTTCTTTTCTCTTTTCTGTTTTTTGCAACGTAGCAAGAGAGGAGCCATGAAAGAAGGGAGTCAGGTGAAAAGAAAATGATGCAGGCAAATGACTGGCACAGGTCTATGAGGAGAATCTGGAAGTAAGACTGGAAGCTGTGTGAATGCCAGTTCCCATTAGTGTATGACTGTGCAGAGCAATACATCTACCACCTTTAACACCAACCTGGTCTGAAGCATCTGCTCCACTTATCCACTTGTCATGCAACAATTTGGAGACCAGCAAGTCAGAGTCAAGGTCCTAAGCCTGGGCACAGCATGTCTTGTGCCAGTGTTTTCCTCTCCCAAACTGGGAACCGTTGTGATCTTCATCTCTCATCGCTGAACATGAACTCTGTTATCAACCACTCCAAACAACATTTCAGGGCGCTTTCTGTTGTTAATCATTATTTTTAACCTGCTTTTCTCAACTTTAACTTCAGTTCTGTGTAATGCTAGCACAGTGGAGGAATTCTTATCACCACAAGCTCCTGTTTCCATGCCCAGAGCCCTCAGATGAGTCTCCTAACGCAGCTCTTGTCATGTCCCAGGCCAGTGGGGTGGGAACAGGCTGCTGATACCCACGAATGCCCCGTCCTCCTCCAGGAACAGCACCCCGAGGCAGCAGGTCACAGCAGCTGGACAGTCTCATCAGCAGCAGCAGCAGTGCTAGAACTGGCCACCTGTGACATGAAGATGTGAGATGTTGTTTGGAGTG
>VZTH01016797.1:169445-237147 GCA_013397815.1 Aleadryas rufinucha | reverse complement strand
GGGGTTAAAAAAAAAAAAAAAAAAAAAAAAGAATAGGACAAAAGCGTGGAAAATGTAAACTTGTAATATGTATTTTTACTACACTTTTCTTAAAAATAGAGTAATGGTAAAACTCTGAAAGACATTGACATTTTTTCTCAACAGGATTCCATATTTAACAGTTTTGGCTTTCATTAAATTTTGCTCTTTGGTACCTGGATCTTTTATTTAACAGCTATATTTGTTTTAACTCTCTTGGTTTTTCTTTCTTTCTTTTATGTTTTTTTCCTTTTGGCAGTACTGCAAAGGATTTTGCTTTATCAAATGCAGTGGTGTTTTTCTTTTCACATTCTCTTTTTTTCAAGCAACATTTTTATTGGTAATTATTATTTACACAAAAAAAGGAAACTATCAGCTGGAATTTTAGAACCAAGGATCCATGATCCATTTCTCATACCTGTCCATGCCGTTTTGTGCCAGTGCTGGATGTGTGGAAATGAAAATGATGTTACCCCTCAGGCAATATTACCCAACCTGAATCAAAAGAGATTTCTTTGATTATTGCTGTGTCTGACTTGTGAACAGCAGCCGAATAAACTGCTTCAGGTTGAAATTGGGAATCTATCTAATATTTACCCAAGAGTCAGGAAACTAAATATTCATTGGGTTCAAAATTAATGATTTTGCTTTGTTTGGAGTCTTGTGGGGTTATTTTTTGAGGAGGGCTATTTGAGGATTTTAGCTTGTTTTTACAGAGAGAGAAGACATGGCCAGCTCAGAGAAAACTCAGAACCAGCACTGGTCCAAAAATCCCTACCAGGATCAGCTTTCCTAGGAGCTCCCATGTTGTTTCAGAGGCTTGGACATTTAAGATGCTTCTCACTCAGTTTTCACACAGTTGACCTCCTAAGTTCCTCATCCAAAAGCCTGTTAAGGAGGACAGAGAGGAGGATTTAAAGGGTGTTGGACATTTATGCAAATACTGACAGCTACTGAGGTAATAAACTGCACCCACTAATGTCACGCTCTTGTGGAGCACTTGGTGTCACAGATGTGGAAGGACTTCCCTTCTCATATCCTCATTCCCAGTTATCATCTGGGAGAGCTGAGACACAGAAGTGCCTTTTGACCAGGCATCCCACAGGGCCAAGGTTAGAGAACCAAGATCTCCAGCATTCACAAGTGGTGTTTTACCCACTGGCAAGTTTTAAATAAAGAATCAGCAAGGGACAGAATTAATACGTTTTGAAAGAGGCAGTGAACCCTGAGGCTTCAAAGAATGAGAGATTCCCAAGCACTGGGACCTGAAGGAGGGGTTTCCCAAGGGCAGGCTATGCTGGATCAGCCCAGTTTGGTCTTCCACAATTCCCTAGGTATCCAGTACTGTGCTGTGGGCTTGGATTCTGTCACAAAATGCCCTTCTTGCTCAGTGGTTCACTCTTGGTTCCCAGTGAGATTGCAGAAATGCACAAGAAACATTCCTTTATATTTTAGCATAAACAGGACAAAATTTCCTCCTAGTGGCAAAAGCAAATATTCCTTGTAACAGTTTCCAGCAAGAATCCTTCTTCAGCAGTTGTTGAAGCAAAAAAACCTCACTGAACCCTGAAGTGTTGCAGGAAAGCAACAGATGCATCACCCGGTCCATTCCTTTGCTATGGGGTCAGGACCCAGAGCTGGGATGCTCCAAAAAGATTTGGCTGGGCTTGTTTGTCCTACCTGCCACCAAGTGCAAGGAGAACTTAAATCATCCAAGTTCAGGGAATGGACAGGGGGTGCCTCAAAGTGTTCTGTAAACCAGTAGGTACCACTGGCCTGTTCAGCTCCAGCAACTCAGTGCTATGTGTCCATCAAAATTTTGGGAGACATGGGGAAGTTTTCACTGTGAACACAGGCTCCTGCTCAGTTTCACACGACATGGTCAGTCACCCAGGGCTCACACGTGGCTCTGGGCCCCAGGGGAACATTTCTGAGCACATTTCTAATGTGTCCACCACAGAAGCACATGTCAGAGCTTAGGCACCACCCTGAGGATGGGGACACATGGATTCCTACCAGCAAAGGTACCAGCTTAACCCCAAATACCTTTTGGAGACCTGTGTGGTCTGTTCTCTGATGGCTTTTGTGGCTGCTGGACCCTCCTAAACATAGATACCCCAGTAACCTTCATGTTACCCATGAGCATAAACCAGTTTGTCATCCACCATTGCTGGTTTTGTGTCTTGGTACCCCGCTGCTGACTGAAGCCCCCATGCTCTCATCTCTGATACCCAGTTAATTAATTAAATAACAGAAACATCAGGATATCACTGTGCCATGCACAGCTGTCCAGCAGCCCCTAGGAGAGCAGGGCTTTTGGGGCAAAATCCACATGCAAGCCCCAACTCCATGTTGCTCCAGCTTCATTACAAAGATGACACCCCTCCAACCTTCCTTCTTACAAACAGCTGCTCTGGTTTTTTCCAGACACTTGGTCCTGATGGTTTGAGTGTACAAGAGGGATTAATTTAGTGTGCAAGAAACTGGAACAGGTTCTGCTGGGCATGGAAGGGTGGCTTGAGACTGATCACTCCATCAAAATCCTGACTATTCCCACCCTGGGATTCCACACTCAGTATCACTTTCCATTTCCCTTCTGTCCATGTCTCCTCCATCTGTACATCAATACCACCCTCAGCACTGCCAGTTTCTCCTCTCCAGGACCTGGAATAGGCTCGGAGTTTGTACATGGTGTTCTCTTAGAAGCAGATAAGTCTCTATCACCATATAGCTTTAGAAAGCAAATTAACTTTGGGATGGGGCAGAGCTGTGAATCCAGCTCCACCCTGGGCTGAAGTGATCCCATAACTCCTCACACTGTCCTTGGGCAGCAAGGAGCCCTTCTGCAAATGGGCTGTTCTGTGGAGCCACAACCCTGCCAAGTGCTGGGTTACCTGGCTGTTCCCGGAGATCGTGGACTAATCTCCATTTTTACAGTGTGCACTTCTCCCAGGAAGGCATCCCTGTCTGGCTGCCAGGAGAAAGTCTGGCTTGGGGATGGAGAGGGGCAGAGTGCTGGGAATCACCTCCATTGAGAGAACTCACCTGCTGAACCTGTGCAAAGGAGAGCTGTCTCTAGAGCAGTGAAACTGCAACCCTCACCCCCAGAAGGGTAATCACACCCCTTTCTCACGCACTAACATGTATACACAGATGTTGAGATGCCTTTGAGAGCCCAGATTAGCTGTCAAGGTACCTTCCTATTCCTAAGGATCAATAGGGTATAAAGTAACAGCCACAAAGTGTTCATTACTCTGCAGGGCTGGTTTAACACGCTCTCTGGATCCCTTCGGCAGTAATTCCTTCCCGGTTTGAGCTGGCATCAAAATTAATGGCATGCCGTGTTCTATAAGTCCTGACTTTTCAGATGAAAGGTGTGTGGTGTTGTTCACATCAGTGTTACAGTGTAATAAATCAATGCTTTCCCATCAGAAGGATTTCAGACGATTTCACAGCTTGCTGTCAGGAGCTCAAACGACAGCCTGCCTGCCAGGCCATTGGCCCATGAAAAAAAAGTTTACATAAAAACAGGAAAAATAGGGGAAACCCCAACATTTCATTGCAGTATTTTTGCCTGTCTCATGTAGGATGCTGGGACCAGGGCAGCAACACCGAAGTTTCTTCAGGTCCCATCTCAAGAGGTGGTGCACAGCCAAAGGGAGCACATTCCCTGTGCCAAGGAGGCTGTGGACAAGGCCAGCAGAGGCTGGGAGGGTCTCACTGGATCAAACAGGAGCAGAGACAAAAGCAGAGTTTGCCTTCTTGCTGCCTGACCCTAGAAAAAAATGCTCCAAATGTCCAGAAAAGCAGCAGGAAAAGGGAAGAGGAGCAAAGCCAGGACAGAGCACCCAGCAAGCCCCCAAAAGGTGCCCACACAGTTACTGTCCCAGCTTCTCTGGAAGCTGCTGCCCACAGAGCAGTTCACTTACTTAACGACATCTTTACCAAGTAAAACTTAAATTCCTCTGCTCCCAGGAGCACATGTGTAAGATGGGAAGAGGCTGAACTTGAAAGGGGAGCCGTTTTGTTGCCTCAGATTAGCTCAAACTGCGTGACGAGCTTTCCTCACTTCAAAACCAATGTTGTTAACCTTGAAATCTGCATTATTAATATTTCAACATGAGTCCCATCAGGAGCTGCCGCAAGAGCTCTCCTGGACTCGTGACAGCTCGTCCTGTTTGATTCTAATCATATATGAATGCATGAGTTAAGAAGACATCATTAAAAGTACATTAAGTTTAATTATGCTAGCAGCCACAGACAGTGGGAGCATCGGCTTAATGCAGAATGCATAATTAGATCAGACCTAATCCATTAGATCCATATTTGTTAAAGAAAATGCTCCTCGTCTATAAGTGTCACTGCAAAGTGATCCATAGGGTTTGGAGGAACAGCACCATTTTCTGGGGGCTACTGCCCTCCCACCCCTCTGCCCTCCTCCCTGCCCATCACCCCTATGCATGCAGCTGAGCCCTCACTCAGCTCCTTGCATATCCTGTTTAACAAAAGCACATAAAAAACAAAGCAAGGAGATCCCCTGCCCCGGCAGCCAAGTCCTGGAGAGGTGCTGCAGTGGTTTAAGGTATTATGGACCCAGATCTCCTTTGCAAGGACCTGGCCCTATCAGAGGTGCAGTAGATGCAGGAATGCACCCAGTCCCAGGTGGGTGTGTGGCCTCACAACCCAGCTGGACCAGTGCAGCCATGCTCAGGGATGGAAAAGGATGATGCCTTTACACAGACTCCAGGCTGACGAGTGGCTAGGGACAAATGTCCAAACAGAACAAAAAAAGACAAAAATAAACCAAGATATTGAAAGCAAAAGTGCTTCAGCTCCTTCTAGGCATGATCCACCTCTCTCCACTAACACCAGGAGCTGTGGCAGCAGGGAAGGTGACACACCCCTTCTCCCAGCAGCACAACCCTTCAAACCACCCACTGCATTGCTCTGCAAAGCCACAATGTTCACAGGAAACCACCATCACCAGTGGGAGCCGTGGCTTGTCACCCCCATCTTCACCCCACAGCAGGGATAACTGGTACCAGCAACCCCACACAACTCCAAGCAGCCTCACCCCAGCAGGGACATCAAATCTGCCAGTGCCTGGGCCCACAGGTAATCAGGCTGCTGTGGTTTGGTGATTCTCAGCTGGAGTATGGTGGATCCTGTAGCCATGTGCTTGTCCCATGAAGTGATTTCAGCAGCACCTCCAGCCCAGACCCCATGGCAGTGGCCACAGCCTGGGCAGGGCATTTCCCAGCTCCTGGGGTCAGGTGATGCACCTCCCTGACCTGCTGTGAAGCCCCAGGGTGCCCTCTGCCACCCTGCTCACTGCAGGGGGGTGAATTTACCGTGAGCCCTCACCTGCCACAGGTTGTTCACACTCATTGTCCACAGACTGACTCAGCTCAGCTCTGCATGTGGGGAGGTTCTGTGAAAGCTGAGGTCCCAGCCCCACTGTTGGGGGATTTCAGCTCATGTCCCCTCCAGCCTGGAGACAGAGCAGGCTGGGAAGGGGAAGAGGTCAAGGGTGTGTGACATGGGAGCGAGCGCAGGAGCAGTTGTGGTTCGGGAGGGAGCCCCAGAGCCCTGTGCTCGCTGGCACTCATCACAGGCAGGGGACACTTAACAGCTCAAGCGAGCCCTCTAACACCTGCCTAAGTGCTGAATATTATTGCTATTAAAATATAATGGCCTCTCACTGCCTCTCCTCTGTGGAGCTGGGTAGGAGCTGTGATTGGGAAGCCACAGCACAGAGCACAACCCCACAGGCAGGGCAGAGGGATGGGATTAAAAGCTTTCTGAAGGTACCTTTCACAGCTAAGGGTCAGCTCCAAGCAGACCACAATTACTGGTTAGACAACAGCTGAGATTTCCATAAAGAGTTCTGAATAAATCAACTGCTAACTTAGGTTTGGAAAGGGCTTTTTTATTTGTTTATTTTCTTTTATTTCAGGAGAGAGAAAGTCCCTTCCAGCCCACTTTATCCATATTTCATTTTCATCCTTGCCACCTTCATCCCATCTCCAGCCTGCTTGTGCAGACAAAGGTGACACAGGGAGGCTGGTCTATGCCATGGGGTCCAGCAGTGGATGGGATGGGGTCAGCAGTCCAGGGGTCCCCTTTTGCACCCATTTTGCAATGCTGTGGGACACCAGTGCTGTCCCGCCTGCAGGGTCTCTCTCTCTCTCAATGGAGGTTTGAGGAACCCCATGGCTGTTTCCTTGCCACAGAGGTGGTTTCCATGCTCTCTGGTTTTTAGGGCTTTTAGCTGACAGTGCTCATCAGCGTCTCTAATGCCAATCTAATAAACATGGGGAAAGACTGGCTAAAGGCTGCTGTGATTTTCTTTCCCATCTGTGTGCTGAAGTCCTGGCTAAGCTGAATAGGAAGATACATGGTGAAGAGTTGGGAAAACTTTCTTCGTCTAAGGAAGGAGTTGGATTGTAGTGAGTTGTGTATATTCCTAGCTCCTGATGGACTTTTTGAGTGGGGGATATTTGGGGAGATATTGGAAGCAATCTAACCTTACAAGGTCTTTTAGAGAAAGCATTGATCTCCCTAAATGGGCAGCAATGGATATGTTCAAAGTGAGCATTGTGTGCGTTCCTGTTTGCACTGTGTGCATCTGTGTGCCATTTAAAAGTAAAGAAGAAATCCCTCAAAAAAAAAATCAAATATGAGCACAAAGATCAGCTCTTTGCAGAAAGAAATGCGAGGACCTTTATGTCCTCATCAATGCCCTTTGGTGTGATAATCCATATGGCAAGATGAAAGGATAACCCCTGGTGCTGTTAATTGTTCTTTCCAAAGGAAAGCAATTAAACTACTGCATTCACTGAGCAATCAAAGTGAAATCTAACTTAACCCCTTTGTGGCCAGTTTGCCCCAGCCCGAGTTCTGGCACCCCTGATGGGAGATGGGTTATAGCTGCAGCCGTGGCAGTCACAAGCCACACACTTTCAGAGACTCGTAAGCAAATTTTAGGCTCTAACAACCCCCTCTGAGATCCCACCAGACATCTGGCAGAATTCAGCAAGATGTCACATATCTCCATCTCTGCTGCAATATATTTTGACAGGATCCTGACACAGCCACATGACCACAGTGTGATCAGCTTTTAGGTTTCATTTGAAGAAGTGTTTTCACTCTGGTGTAAAAGAAATCTCCCCACCCCTCACAGACCATATGCCACATTTTTAGTACATTTGCTGATTAACCAGAAAGCAGTAAGAGAGCTTGAACACTGCTCCAGTGATTCCTGAATCCTCTTTTAGAACAATTGGCACAGAAGGGGTTGCATCCCCTGTTCCTTTGTGAAAAAAATACAAACAAACAGAAAGATTCTCACGGGATCAGTGATGCTCCATGAGAAGTCCAAGTGGAAGGACAGGTCCCTTCCCAACATCCTGGCTCCCAGAGGACTCCCCTCTTCTACAGCCACACCCCTCTGTGTTTCTTGGATGGGCCAAAGAGATAATTCAGAAAGATATTTTCAAGCTTAAGAAATGCAAAGCCCAGGTGTGTGGCTTTGCAGCAAATGCTCTGAGTCCAGCCTGCTGGGTCCTGTAATTAGCTGGGACCTCAGGACAGCACCACTGCCTCCCTCCACGGGGCACAGGGGTGGCTTTCCAAGACAGGCCCCTCATCCCTGTTGTTCCCAGAGTTGCCTGATGCCACACAGAGGCCCACACGTGGGCATGGTGGGGTGTAAATGTCTGTGTCTGGAGCTTGGTGGAGAGAGGATTAACACCCCAACTATGAGCTGCAAAGCTGGGCCAGACTGGGAGGAACTGGGAGATTGCCAGGAGCTAGGAAGGTGTGCTGGGAGAGTAGGGAGGGCTTTGCTGGGAAAGCTGGGGCAGGAGGCGTGGCTGGGATTTAGGAATCTGTCACTGCCTGCATCCCATCACTGCCTGCATCCTCTCCTGGAACTGTGGGGAAGATGGGAAAAAAGGCACTCGCTTGCTTTTAATACCACGGGTAGGAGGGGAAACTCTCAGTGCCTTCCTCCTTCTGGCTTCTGAGCTGTTCTCCAAGCAGGCGTGTAGGAAGGAAAGCTTCCTTATCCCAGCCTGTGGGGCTGGTGCTTAATCCCTTCAATAGCACGGAGCTCTTCAGCTGCTGACAGAGACAGGAGGCTGCTGTGCAGGAATAATGGGAGGGAGATTAAAAGGGGTCAAAAGAGAGCCTGAAAACTGCTGAATTGTGTGTCTGGGGCTTCATAAGAGTCTGGTGCAAAGGGACGGGGGATGACATTAACATTAACAGGAATTAGGACACCGCAAAGGGAGACTTTCCATCACTGAGCAGAGGCAAAACTCCAAAATGCATGCCCTGAAATGAGCAAAAGCAATTACTTTGCAGGCCAGGAAATACTTTTTGGTAACTGTAGTGCATCAGGTAGTGCTGTGTGCCAGGAAGAGAAGATACAGCCTAACTCCAGGCCAGGAAGAAACAACCAAACTCATGCAAGCAGTCTGCAAACCAGAGAAAAAACCCTGCGTGCTTTCCCAAAGATAGATTCTGACAGACTGCTGTGATTTGTTTTGTTGGTCTGTTTTTCTTCTGAAGCTGCTTGTGTTTCTAAGGGAGGGAGGTGTGGTAGGTTTAATGTAAATGAGCTTCACAAAAACATTTGATTTTGTGGGGGAGCTCATTAGCTAAAATGAAGACTATAAAAGAAAAGTTGTCAAAGTGAGACATCTAAAGAGAAGATAATGAGTTGTACTGCAAAGCATAACCGAGTGGAAGGAGCATACATATAGAGCTTCTCTGAAAGATTTATCCTGCAACCACTGTTAAATCACATGAAGAATTGAAAGACTTTAAATTTGGGGAATAGACAGGATGAAAGGCTGTGGTTTGACATCAGGATTGAGGGACTGACTGCAAGACTCCCTACTGCTGGAAAGAGCAGATGAAGATCTGGGTACACTTGCTGATCACAGTGAGGATGTTTGCCCCTAATGGGACAATATGTCGCAGTCATTAAAAAAGGAAAGTTAAAAAAAACCCAAGCGCATTCAAGGGTCACAGCAAGAATTCCATGTGGGAAAAACCTTTGGTGATACCAAAAATATTATGCACAATCCCGGCCAGCCATCATGGGAAAAGCTGACCTGAAACTGGAATAACTGGGAAGGCAATATTGCAGGAAATACTTCCCAGCCTCACTTCGTGCCTACCAGCAGTGTAGTGGCCACTGTCACCTAAACAGCCTCTATCCATGAAATACCTTCTCTGAGCTGTCCCAAGAGTTCACAATCTTATTTGGAAAATTACTGAGCCAAAGGCAAGAGGGTTTGTCCCAGGAGTTCACAATCTTATTTGGGAAGTTACTGAGCCAAGGGCGAGAGGGTTTTTCCCTCCCTGGAATAGCTGGGCCAAAGTTGCATCTCCAAGAAGTTTTTCAGCCTGTCTGGGAAATCTGCCCTGAAATTGAGGCAGGGAAGGAAGCAAGATGGAGAAGGGGCCAAGGAGACTTTGAGCTGGTAGACAGGAGAAAGTAAGAGAGGAGAGGCTGATAAAACAGATGCTGGTGCATGACGAGCACCTCCGAGGAGCTGTGCTGGAGCACGTCCCCGCGCAGCCGGAGCACGAGGCGCCGGGAGGAGCGGGAAGCGCCGGGGCGCTCCGGAGGTGTTACTTTTCGGATTTCATGAGCTTCAGCTGCTCCCTGCAAACGTGCCTGGCTCCCTCCGGAGCTGCCAGCTATGGAACTGGGACATCGCCCCGGCCCCCGTTGTCAGCAGCTCCCGAAGGTGAGAGAAAATTCGTACGAGCACCAGGTTGGCTGGCTCCGAGAGGCGCTGGGACGAGAACAGAAACCCTCGGAAATCCTGTCGGGCTGACACGTGGGGCTCCTCCCACGCTTGGCAGGGAGGGAAAGCTTAAAAGCATAACTTGTCCAGGAATAAGAAAGCAGCATCTTTGTGCCAATTGGCTTGGAGGCAGCGAGGTGCAGCAAGGAAATCACGGTATGGGTTTGTTACCTCTCCGGTAGAGACTGGCTCGTAATTACTGCTTTTGGCCTCTTCTGGGTGGGTTGTGTGTTGGAGTGGGTTGCTTTCTACAGTGCCCTGCTATGTAAATTGTGGAGCAGTAGGTTTTTAGTGAGGTGTTTCTGAAGAGGTGCAGGATGTGTCAGTGAGGCCAGGGATGACCCCGTGGGGTGAGGGGGTGTCTCCTTGCTGCTCAGATCCAGGGCCCAGGTGCTGCACATCCCCAGTGCACCCCTCACAACAGTCATGAAGCTCTGAGCAGTCCTTTGAAGGAGAGGAGATGCCCAAAGTGCAAGTTACCCTGGAATTATGTGGAGACCTGGGTGCTCCTCCATGGCTCAGATCAGTGCTTGCTCAGTTCCTGAGATTTCCCCATTTTCACCCGTTTCAAGAGAGAACAATTCCAAGGTTTTTCCCTATACTCTTGTCCCCAGGTTAAGGCTGGTGAGAGGTGTCCTCTCAGGTGATGGGAGGGAGCAAGCCCAGCCTCTGAGGGACCTGGTGGTACAGAACCCTCAGTGGCTCCCTCAGCAGGACCAAAAGTATGTGGGCATTAAAAGTCATGGAAGATCTTTCTTACAATGGAATATTCCTTTCATTGGCTGATTGCTTTGCCCTCCTTCCCTCTGCTGCTTGTCATGTATAAACATAATTTAAGGAACAATGAATTCCCCAGGTCTCAGCTCCCACCATGTGTCCATAACCGATTATCCTGGTAAATGCTCAAGGGCAGGGAATCCATTCAGCTGGTGGATATTACACAGGTTCCATTTTCACATGCAGCACAAGCCCTGTCTAAGGAGGAGAGGAGTGAGGAGGAAGATCTCATCATGTCTGACTGATGTTTAGAAAACAACTTTGGGTCCCACCAGTGCCAAAGTCCCAGGACACATCCTCCTGCTCTAATTTACAGTTACAGCCATGGAGAGCTTTCTCTTGCAAGACGAAAGTGGGCTAAAAGCAGCTGAGGGAGGAAGTTCAGGAGAGATGAGGGCAATGTGAGCTCCTCCTGCTTGCACGGCTCAGCCCAGCCCAGCTCCCTGCATGGCAGGGGCCAAACGACAGGATAATTGCTCTCCCTGCAATACACTGACTATGTACATTTAGATTTCAATTAATTTGCTGGCTCTAAACGAACTGCCTCCTATTGCTTTCAGCAATCAAGTCTTGTTAATTGAAAATAGCGTTTATCTTATCTCTAGGAGAAGGCTGGACAAAAGTAGGGCAACAGAATCCCGTGTGAAGGTAGCAGAAAGTGAAAGGAGGAGGGGTGAAATGAAGTGAGGGAGGAGAGCAGCCAGGGTGGCCAAGGCAAAAAGTTCAGCTTTTCAGCTCTTTTTGCTTTTTTTCTCGAAGGTTTCAATGTTTTTAGAGAGTCCCAGTTTGGAAGCGATTTTCTTTTTAGCCAGATTCGTGTGGTCCCACTTCCAGCTGGTTGTGGCTATCAGTGGGGTTCTGTGTGCTCCTGGGGCACTGGCTCATGCTGCAAGGGCTCGTGAACACAGGGTTTAGCCTCCCTGCTGCCTCTGACACCTCGGTGCTGCCTGGGGCTGCCAGAGCACAGGGTAAGTAGCTCACACCTCGGTAACACTGAGCACAAGGAGTTGTATTTAAAGCATTTCCTCAGGTGCTGGGTGAACCCCAAGCAGTTGATTACCCCATCTTTGTTTCCACAGGGGCAGCCATGCTTGTGGAGAAACAGTGACTGAAATGTCAAAAGTGTCTCAAAAATCAAACAATACCCAAAGCCCACCTCCTGCTCCCTTTCCCAAGGAAAGCCCTTTCAAAAGAAGACTGCCAGCCTTGCTGTACTGTTTGAAGAATGATCCCAGTTTCTTACCTTTAAATTAAGTTGCAAAGTAAGTCCTTGAGACATGAGATCTAGCACAGGTTTGGGTTTTATTTTTTCTTTTTCCCGGTCTGATTACTTAAACCCTCTCTGAGTTTCCCACCATTTGAACCTAATGTTATCTCATACACACAGTCGTCATCTCATTAAAGGGAAATCAGAGAAACTGACTTTAATAAATTTTAACACCCTGTGTGAAAAATCTGGCAATTAAAGCTTCCTGCCCCTGGACCTTTGAAAGTGACACGTGGCAAATCCCCTTCAGTCTTTAATAAGAGCGGCTCATCAAAGGATGGTGGCACACGGGGGCAGGGGAGGAGGCAGGGGAAGGGAAGAAACAGGAGCACCAAAACTGAAAGGGACTGAAAGACAAAAGCTGACCCTCCAGCCAGAAACTGAGGAGAGAACCAGCATCATTAGTGGAGACTGATAAGCCCAGCTCGTTCTGGAGCAAAGAAGGCAGGATGGAAGTGGGTCCAACCAGGCAGCACCAGGAATGCGTCATTTCACAGAGATCCCCCAAGTACAGTTCTGCCTGGATTTTTGTGGTTGATGCTGACCTCAAAAGGCAAAATGTTCTGGAGAACAGCAAGCAGGGCCATGGACCAGGTTGGCTGCTCTTCTGTAGGCTTTCTGGGAAAACATCCTAGAGATAAATATATCATCAGGATAAATTCACCCTCCTTCTACCTATTGACAACAACCAGTCTGGGGATAATCACTTCTAATACTGTTTCTCTGGAGAAAGGGTTTGGCTTTTTTTTTTATGGATGGGGAGAAACAGGTGTATTTGATCACTATTGAAGCTTCACCAGTGAGAAGGAGATGTACTTACCGGGTGTTCAACTTCCCTGTAATCAGATGGGAATCTCTCAAGATTTCTTGGTCCTTCTAGCTCCTTCTGAAACCTTGAACAGGTTTTCTGAGCTATCATCTGATATTTGTACAAATGGTAATTATGATCTTCATTCCCATTCCCTTATGACTCATCTCAAAAGCACATAAAGTAGCAGAAGTATCTTGCAAGAAAGGCACAAAATGTATATTGTGATGATTTTTATGACCTAGACTCTGACATCTCTTAATCTGTGGCTAAAAGCTTTCTTTTTCCTTTTTCTCCACTTCTTTTTTATCTAGTTCTTCCAGGACGGCAAGAGATGAAGGAGATCTTACGTTAGAAATCACTGATTTTGTGCACAGGCAGGTGAAACTCAAGCAGTGAGGAATTGATGATGGACTGGAACTCATTAGCATGAAAATCCTCAGGTGCCTCATAAAGCTTCTCCTCTGAGTCTGATGAAGTGATAACTTCACTGGAAGAGATATTTCTGAATAGGAATGGCCAACCAGGGACTATTGGTTTGATTGGATTGCACTGAAGCTTCACATCACACCTGAAACACAATCTGTGGAGCCAACAAAAGTTTGTTAGGAGACCAAGACAGGAGATTGTCATGCAGCTTGGCTTTTGCCCAGCACGGGAGGCAGGAGAAGGTGAGCCACAAGCTGAAAATGGACAGTGTAGCAGCTGGAAGAATGTGAGGGACTTGCTCTGGGCAGGCTGGGGAACCCAAAATGATGCAGAGCAACTGCAAACAGGAGAGCTTGAGGGAGGTCTTGGATAGGTAACTGGGATAGCATTGCCTCTTTCCCTCCAGAGGGAAGGAAAGCTGGTCAGCATCCATGGATAAAGCTTGGTAGCCATGTGAAGAGGGGTTACTGCCTTTGTTTGCCTCCATGAGCACAGAGATGCTACTGGAAGACTTTTATATTGAGGGCTGTTGATCCATTCTTCTTGGAGTACCCACACTTCACCTCCTTCTGTCACTATATAGTTCCTGTGACCATTTCTTCCATCCCTGCCTCTCCTGCTACACATTTTCCTGTCTGCAGACCTGGTGTCACTGGGATAAGTGTGCTTTTTGTCCAAGGGAAGTGTCTCCTGGCCAGTTCCTGGTGCAATGGACACACAGCCAGCTGGCAGCTCATCCCATCTCCCCATGGTGTTTCCTTCCAGGCCTCTAGTTCTCTCCTTGACTCGTGTTCAGGGTCGTGGTTTATCCCTAAGATTCAAGCGCAATTTGTGCTTCTTGGTCTTTAGGGAAGACATATCTCTTTTATTCAGTTGGCCTTTGCTGGCACTGAGGTCAGAGCACAGACCGGTTTTGGTGACACTGACCCTGCCCCATGTGCTTGCAGAAGCAAAGTGCTGTGCACGTGTTTGTGAAGGAGGTGCAAGGCCACATTTGTCCAGCAGGGTCTTTGAGACCTTGTAAAAGTAGAGGAGAGCACATCTGCCCTGCACCCAGACTCACCCAAAGCTTGCACAAACACCAGCTCTGCACTGGGGACAAAGCCCAGGGGAGGAGCCCGGGCAGGGCAGCACAATGCACTCTCCCCTCTCATCTAACCCCGGCTCCAAGCACCCCACTTGTGACCCCCATTCCCAGCACTCCCCAACAAACACTGTCCTGCAACAGCTGCTCACACAAGGAGGACTAAGCCGGGAGAGTCCCTGCCTGCTTAGTCCCCAGACCCCTCCTATGCCATTTTACAGCAGGCTTTTGTTCTGGCTTTGCTATTCCAGAAATTGTCATTCCACATTAGCAGGCATGAGGGGATGCTCAGCACCGGTCACACCATGTCCTGCACCGTGAGTGCCTTTGGCTTCAGACCCAGACAAGCTGTCCAAGCACCTTGAGTCTCCTGCCCTCCAGATTTTTCTTGGCACAGGCCTTTCCTTTCCTTTTCAGGGAAACATAGTCCATGGGCTTTTTATCACACCGACAGGCCTTGCTCCAGCCCCCAGAACTCTGGTTCTTTTGTGATTACAGCAGTGTTTAATTTCCAAGGCAATTTAGTTTTTAGGCAAAAAGCAATCTCAGCACCCCTCCCTGCTGCCACTTGCCTGCAGCATCCCGCATCAGCTGCTGGAGGGAAAACGCAGCTGGGACCCCTGGGGAAGGCACACGGGCCAGGAACTGCAGGAAGTCGAGGTGTTTGATGTTTGCTTTATTTATTTATGTAGCAGCCACCGTCTCCTCGAGCATCCCTTTCTGCCGAGGAGCGATAAGCTGCTCCCGGCTCCTGCTTGCCCACCCCTGCTGGCTCCATTTTCTGCCAGGCTCCATCTCGTTAGCATGCACCAGAATGCTCCCGCTCACATCCCTGCCGGGCTGCCCTCCCTGCCCTGCCTCCGAAACACTGCCGGGCTGCCCTCCCTGCCCTGCCTCCGAAACACTGCCGGCGTGCCACGGAAACGGCCGGGCTGCCGGGCTCGGCAGAGTGTGCGAGGGAGAGGGACCAGGGACAGCTCCAGAGATGCCCCGGGTACCCACGAGACAGAGATGCAGCTCCAGAATTAAATTCCCCACTGCCCTTCTCACAGCTGAGCTGAGTATGGTGTGGTGTACAAAGCAATTTAAATATGTGTAATTAAATCAACTTGCTTGCATGGTGCTGGTTTGCAGCTGAAGGTCAGTGATTCACGTCTGAAGCTGCACCAGGGCGACTGAGGGCTGAGTCCAACAGGCTCCATGCTTGGATCTCCTTCTCCTGCATCATGGGTGGGAGCAAATCCCTTGACATGGGCTCTGCAGGGGGCTTGAACCTCTCCTTGTGGGTGCAGCTCATCCCCAGGTGTCCCAGCTCCTGCCGTGCCACAGTCTCCTGCAGCTCACAGTGCCTTTGGTTCCCCCACGGCTCCAATCTACACTGAAGCCTCATCGCTCTGCCGGGGTCTGGGAGCCACCAGTGGTGTGCAGAGTGCTCTGCCAGGTGCTGCTCCTGCATCCCACATCTCCTTTTGCTCCATGCTGCTGTGTGCCCATCCAGGCAGAGCTCTGCCAGGTGCTGCTCCTGCATCCCACATCTCAGGTTACTCCACACTGCGATGCCCCTACTGTTCCTCTCCTGCTCCCAGCACACTGCAGCTGAACAGCCAGGAGCAAAAGGCACACTGCTGGGGAGGGTAATTTCTAAAAGAGATCTGGTAGAGCTTCCCATCACAGCAGCAGGCTCAGTGTGCTGTGAGCTGAAGAGCAGGGAAAGCAGTTTATCCCGCGGTACCTAGCAGGGAGGAGGATGCCATCGCCCAGGCAACAGCTTTGTTTGCCTCCAAATACAAACCAGGCAAGTCATGGCAGAGCCTTTCCCATGGGCCAGGCCAGCACCGAGGGGACATTTGTTATCATGCATGGACTGGTCTCTTGTGGGGATGCTGGAGCTCCAGCAACACCTCTCTGGTCACTGAATTAACAGCAGCCCTCTCCTGGAACCAGGGGCTGCTGGCTGCACACACAAGCCCTGCACTGGCAGCAGCTGGGCTTCCACCCCTGCTTGGCCAGCTGCTGCTCGACCCTGGGCAAACAGCCCCACTTTCACAGTGCCTGGGAGCGGTGTTGGACAGGACTGGAGAGGGCACAGCTCCTCCACAGGGAGCTGTAATTAATATCTGGAAGCTGCCAGCTGCTCTGGCAATCCCAAGCTATCCACGTTGTGCCTGTGCCATTCACATTCCTGCTTTGTGAAGCGTATTTATTATTATCTTTATTAATTACATACGGCAGTGCACTTAAAATAGGGAGGAGGGGGAAGGAATGGCCAGTACTTTCCCACCACGGAAAAGCAAAATGCTACATTTTGTACTTGTTGAAAGCAAAAAATCTTTCATTTCATGGAGTGTGAGATGCATTACTAATTGCACAATTATTTTGTTCCATGGCACTCGCAAAACAGAACTTGGAGTGCTTTCAGCAAATTCTAGAGTTGAGGAAATAATGACTTGGGTTTTTAAAAAAAGTAGTAAATTACATGCTCTTCCTTTATGACCATTATTTCTTGGGTTTCTAGGATATTTCTGCCCTAACCCTTCTAAAGATGTAAGAAGCAAAGCTTTGCTGCATTAGCAATGTGCCAGAGTCATATTGGAAAGGAAGGGGCCGAGCAGGGAGTGCTCCCTGCCCACCTCCCACCACCCCAGGCAGCAGCTGAGCCCCTCTCTGACAGGGTCAGGCTGCAGGGGGTCACTTGCTTCCCCTTGAAGGATGGTCCCATGAAGGCCAGATGACACCTGACATGCAAAATTCATCCTGTGCCCTACGGAGGTGCCAGCAAACATCAGGAATGCAAACAGCTGGAGCAGCTCCTGTTCCCAGGGGGCAGATGGGGGTGATGCAGGGGCTCCAGCTGTCCAGTACAAAGCTTGAGTAGGGGAACAGAGAAGGACAATGTGTGTTTGCACTCAGTGAGAGGGACAGGCATGGAGCTGGAATAGGGCAGATGAGTTCCTTTCACAAGATGTGCACAGACTGCAACGTGCAAATGCTCCCAGGGAGGTGGATTATGCAGATCTTTAAATTTAGAGGCCCTAAAAGTTATCCTGAGGTGAGAGGTGTGTTAGCCCCACCTCTGCAGTGCTGGGCTGCAGTGTGTCCTTCCTTCCATGGCTGCTCTGTGTGAGCCCCACCTGCGTGGTCTCCCACCATATCTCATCAAGACAAACTCAATTTAATAAACTGTAAAATTAATGACATTGAAAATAGTTCTATGGACTTCTTTCCTGTGTGTTCCTCCCCTGCCACTCTCCCACCTCACACATAAAAATCCAACTGTTGGCCAGCCTCAGGTCTCTCTTCCAGCTCTGCCCCGGGCTGAGGATGTGCCTGGCAGCACGTGAGAGCAGCACGGACGAGCGAGAGCAATCTCACTCAGCTCAGCAGGTAAGCACAGATGTTTGGAAAACTAACCTCTTCAAGATGAGAAGAAAAATAAGTCTATTTTGCTGAGATTGATCTGCTGGCACCAACAGAGCAGTCAGCTGGACTTCTAGGAGAGCAGCAACAAACAGCAAATTAGGAGGTGCCAGCCTGCTGAGAGTTCAGGCAAATTAGAAAGCAGAACGTGAGTCGCAGCAGTGGCTGGCTGGGCTAAGACAACTCCTTGTGGCCCTGCAAGCCAGCCTCTGACTCTGCTGTGGTGGCCAGTGGCCATGTGCTAAGGTGAGGGAGCCAGTGGCCAGGTGGAAGCTGCCCCCGGAGCACCCCATGGGGACACTGCACCGACAGCAGCCACCAGGTACCTTCAGGCCAAGCTGTTCCTCCTGCCAACCAAAACTTTGACTTCCTGTCAATTAGCTGTACTCTTGAGCAATTTCTGCTTCTCTCAGAAGGCTTCAAAATACAGCTACAACTACAAACCCCAAAATGCCAGCACGTGGTGCTCAGCAGGAGCGCTGGGCAGGCTCTGCAGGGCGCTATGGCCAGTGGGAGCACAAGCAGTGCATCACCCTCCTGCTACAGCCTGCAGCCCCTAGGCCTGGATTTTCCTAAATGCTACCCAATGCCACCTAACTGTGCTGTTTGTGAGTCTCTCTCTTCTCCTGACAGTGAGATACTCCTTGCTGGGCAGCTGAAGAGGAGCGAGCTGTGCTCAGAGTCAATCATTCCCACGGGAGGTCAGGGGGGTCAAACAACTCGAGTTGCCTTCACAGACTGTGAGGCTCTGATGACAGATGCTTCCACCAAGGCACAATATTTCAGTAACTGTTGTTTAGCTGCACTAAGGAGGATCTGAGCACCCCACAGAAACTCTGTCTTTACCCCTAAATGCTGACCTAACATGTACTTTAAATTCTGATCCCATGGGAATGGTGGTGCCGATGTTTTCCTGCACCAAAACTGATGCAGCTCCAAATGAGATGGATAATTAAACATCTCTACTAAAGCTTTCAGAATAAAAAATCACAGATTATAGCAGCACAGAAGCACATCACTGAGGAGTAAAGATTGACAGTCCCATTCTGCTCAGGTAAAGGCAATTACAGCTGTGGTTTTGTCTTTCTCTGAAGTCACAGAATGTTTAAGAAATGTTTGTCCTTGGTTCTAAGGAGACGAAACTTCACGTGACATTTTTGAATTTAGTTTAATGAAGTTTGCTTTCATTCCTTCCCCCATTCCTGTTGTAAAAAGGCAAACACTTTCCATTTTCTCATGCCACTTCTATTGCAGAAATTAATGCTCTTTTTTGGCTGAAATGTCTGGAATGAGTTAAGCTAGCCCCAAAAATGCAATGCTGGATATGCAAGACAGGTGAAGTGAAGAGTCTGCTGACAAAGTGGAGGAGGGAGAATGCTTGCAAGTGCTTTGTAATTGCTAAGATTTTTTTTAATCCTGTTTACATTTAACTTTGCACATTAAGTTCATAACCGTGGTGTGCAACCAGGTGCAGCAGCAATATACAAAATCTTATTAAGAGGAGAAAATGAAGAAGATGGGAGGATCTGGGATGGGAAAGGAGGGGCATTGAAATGGAATTAGCACCTGCTGATTTTCATCCTTTCTAACAATATATTGCTTGTCAAGAAACTTGAAGGGGACCAACTTCTGTCAGTTAACAGTGCACTGGAGGGAAATAATTGGAATGGAAAATGCAATGGCTCACAGCAATCTCCAGAATCTCCTGGCTCCTTGGCTTTCCATCCAGTGGGCACTGCCTTGCTGCAGCTTGGCATCATTCAAGGTCCCTCCCGCTGTTCTCCTCCCCTTGTTTTGCTAATTGCAGTGGCTTTTTACAAACCTTAAATACAAAAGGGTCTTGAGCAGTTCTAGCTGTACTGAACCATTGTGTCAGCAGCTTTTCAGCCCTGCCAGGAATGCTCAAAATGAAAGACTTAGATTTTAACCAGGTTGCTATTAGAATGGAAACAAGGATCAACAGATTACTGGTCTCCCTTTGGGAAGTCTCTCACACTGGTGCTTCAACATTATCAACCCTTTCATATTACTGGATGTAGAAATGAAAGCTAAGTGTAATCATCCTTTAAACAGAGACAGAAGTCCTGGACCCAGTAAGAAGTGACTTGTTAAGATTTCTCAGAAAGAAAAATAAGTGCAAAATCAGAAATTTAATCTTCACCTTGGAATTATTAAAATTCTTTCTGCTGCCAGAGGGATAGAAGGACTTGTACAGAGAAAAACAACAGAGGTGTGGGTATACTTCAGGATTTATATTTCTGTAACTTTTCTGTGGTCAGTAGGTACCTGCTATGGGCTGGGCTGCATCCTGAACCCTCCCATGAAGAGTGGGTCATGAGAGCCCTCCTTGCATCCCAGCACCTTTGGAAAGGGAGGTAAGGTGACAAATCAAGAGCTGAACCCAGGGCTGAATCTGGGCTAAAACATCCTGTCAGGGATACAGTGAAACCCCCAGCCTCAGGCAGTAGGTGTTGGGCAGATGAGTTATTCTTAGTCAGTCAAAAATCCCACTGGCAAGCTCTGCTGAGCATCCCTGGGGCAGCCTGGATGCATCATCCTGCTCCCAGCAAAACCCTGGAGCCCCTCAGACTGGGAAAAAGCACTGGAAAAAGCAGCTGGACCCCATTCCCCTGCAAACCCACACCTGCAAGCCCAGACCTGAGACAGCCCAGGCTCCCCACGAGCACCTGCAAAATCAAAACTCAGCTCAGCACAAGCCCAACAGCCCAGCCAGCCTGAGCCTGCTCAGCAGCAGGATCTTCTCCCTAACACAGGAAAACATCTTCTGCAGGAAACAGAGGAACGAGAGCTTTCTCTGAGATATGCCATCTCCCTCTGCCACCTTTAGCTCAGTGCTAGCGTGGAGCTGCCGGGGGGACTCTGACCTTTGTGGGAAATGTAAAAATCAAAGAGGCTTTCATACTGCTTAATATTCCTCATTGATTAGTTTCCATCTCCCTGAAGGCAAGTGGATTTGACTTAGAGCCAGAGCTCAGCAGTACCCAGTGCTGTGGGTGGTATTGAGCTTTCAAGAGAGAGAGAAAGCTGACAAAATAAAATGCAGCGAATGACTTTCAGAAATAAGGACAAGAAAATTAATAACTTTCAGAGTGGATGTCTTTTTTCCTGTCCTGGACTAAAATCTCACTACCATTTGCATAAAGCTTTAACTCCCAGAGACAGTCAAACATTGACAGCTTACTTCAGCTCCAAACCATGGAACTCATTTGTTGCAGCTACAGAAACATTACGTGGAGCTGGTTTCAATTTTTTTGTGCCAAAAATTGGTTGTATTTGCTGTGCCCACCCCAGAGTAGGCTTGTGGGTGCACCAGCCCTGTGTCCTCACCAATGATCTGGGATGTTGGTGGAACAATGCTCCCACCTCACCCCCTCTTGCCAAAAGGACTTCTAAGTCCAGCTTTGAGCAGACAGGAGGAGGAAGAGCTGCCTGTTCAGTCAGCACAGGCAGAGCAGCTGCCAGGGAAAAGGCAGCAGAAATAGGGCACAGAGCAGTTTGCACTGACTGGGGGCCAGTGCAGCCCCCACGAGGATTTCCTGCTTCTCCAGACCCAGAAGATCCAGTCTCACATAAATCCATCCCCGTGCCAGACAAGCTGAATGAAGCAGAGCTGCTGAGTAAGGAAGGGACTCATTGAAAAGCCTGTTTAATTGCCTTGAAACTTGTTTTGAGGAACCATGGGCAGTAATCTCCCTTCTAATAAAACAGCCAAGAATAGCTGTGTCTGGGCAGCTCTTGCTACTCGATTAATCTCATCTCGGCTCTGGCTTCCTTCTCCCAAAGCTTCTTCCACAAAGCCCTGACTCGCCTCATTCCACTGAGTCATCCACAGCTCAGATCCCTCTGCTCCCAGGCTGTCTCTTCAGGCTCATTATATTTTTAAAGCCTGGGCTGGTTCTCTTCCTCCCTCTGCGTCCGGCCAAGTGAACGTCGGGATGTGCTTTGTGAAGCCAGGTTTCACATGGGCTGCCAGGAATCCCAGTAACATCCTCCAACAAGGAGTGGTGTTCTGCACATCCCATGCCATGCTGGCCATGCCACGGCTTTGGGCATCAGCAGAGGAGCAGTCAGTGGGAGGAACACACCACTCTCTTCTGCCCAGTCGTTCCCTCCCTGGTCCCAAGCTTTCAGGAACTCTGTCATTTTCAAATGCTTGTTACAACTCTCCCCTGTTTGCTTTAAGGGGTTTGTGCTATCCTATGTCAGCTTAGGTGAGGTCACTATAACAATAGCAGTAGATAATGAAGAAATAATGAGCATTAAGAGCTACCTTCAAATTAATCACAGCTTTATTTATCTGTTTCTAAGTACAGCAATGCACCTCCAGGCTCTGTTATCTTTTTGGGTGCACCTGGAACTGTGAAAGCTTTAAACTTGCAAATCCAAAGCTTAAACAGGGTAAATAGTTTTGCTTCAAACACTCCAGTACGGTAATAAAAAAAAATTTAAAAAAAAGAAGAAGAAGAAGGAAAATCATGTTCTATATTTGGTCTTTGGATTTGTTGGGTGTGCAGGAGAGGAAGGTTTGGGGGAGCTTATGGATTTGTACAGGAGCTGAAAAGCTCCTGCCTGCTTAGCAGCCTTCATTGCACCCTGTGCAGAAGGGAGAGAGCTGGTACTGTTCTTGCCAGCATGAGCTCCAGCACTGGCCTCCATCCCTGCTGAATGGTTCTGCTGCAATGTGGACACTGGGCATGGATTTCCTCCAACTCTACTCAACTTACCTTCAAAAATTGCCTTTTAAGCATCTCTTTTCCCATCTCAGAATAAAACTTTCCTTCCCCCCATTGCAGTTATTTGTGGGAGCTTTATGAAGTGTCCAGGAAGGAGAATCATTTTCCCCCTTCACTCCTGAACCCTTCAAAATTCTAAAAAAATAGATTTAATCACCTTCCTAGAAAAACAATAGTGATGTCAGTGTGTGAGTTATAACAGAATGTTGTAACCCCTCGGTCTGAGTTGGGACCCAGGAACCAAGAACAGGATTTTCACAGCATTTGGGGTATGTCACACCTGACTCCTCAAGTTTTAACTTTTGACCAGGATCTTGCAAGCTCTCCAGGCTTGTAAAAAGGATTTGTGCTACACAGTCCATCTTTTAGCTATCTGCAGCAAATCTGGGCACTGTATGCAAGAGAAAGCAGAGCCTCAGTGGCAATTCACTGACCCATGAGTAAAATTTGATGAGGACATGCCTCCATTCAGTCCTGACCACTTTTTCCATTTACACCACACTCCCCAAAGTACCTGGTGGCTGGTTGTGAGCAGTGAGTAAATCTGCAGAGGACAGAACCCAGGTGAACCTGCATTTAATGTGGGTGAGAAGCCCTAATGTGAGGGGTTAAACCCTCTCTTTTTACAATATCTTTCAGAATTCAAGAGCAGGTAAATGTACCAGTGAAGTCAGGTCCATTTCCCACCTTTTTGGGAAGAAAAGACAAGGCATCCATGTGCTTTCTGCAGGCTCAAAAAGCCAGGAGCCAGAGAGAGTTTCCAGTCTGGTCATATTTATTGTCTTTCCAGCCTTGACTTTCACAGCACTCCCCAGTTTTAGCTTCTCATTTTTCAGTGTTTGGGGCTGGCTGGCAGGTTTTCAGTTTCCATCAGTGGAGTAAGGAGGATGGGTACCCCCAAGTGCCCGGGAGTGCTCAGAAGAGCCAGGGGAAGTCTGGAGGAGGGAGCGAGACAGCGACGTCTTTGCAGCAGAGACAATGAAGAGGGACAGCTGTGCCACAGCACAGCCCTACCTGCTGCTTTTCAGTAATCACCCAGCTGGGCTGGTTTCCCACCCCCCCTCTCCTTTCTCACTATTAAGATTTATGGGCAGGAAGGTGCCCAGCTCCGTCTGAGCACAATAAACCTCTGGTGGCTGGTAAAAACCGACGAGCTGCTCTCCCTGCTTGTTAGCAGTCAGGAAGATGGAAGGAAGTGGGAGGAATCCAGAGGGTGAGGTTTTCTAATGCCTCACTCTTCACTGCCGAACCCAGAGCTATTTATGGTGCAATTATCACCGCAGACAGACTCCTTTGTCATCCAGCTAATATTCTGGGTAGAAATCCTACTGCAGCCCAGCCACTCCATATATCATGTGGGCTCAGGCAATGGCCAGGTGAAGAGGTTTGCTTGCAGGAAACATATCTGCCAGACACTGCTGGGCCCTGGCCCCCCTGCTCACCCTCTGTTTATGGCCAGGGAGCAGGCTGTGTCCTCCTGCCCTCCCAGCAGGGCCCAGTGCAGAGGGAGCAGGTGAGAACAGTGTAGGGCTGTTCTGCACTGTGATGCCAACGGGGGCTTCCCACGGGAATCTGCTCCTGCTGGGGCATGATGGATGGGTTTTACTAGGAACACAAACAGCAACAAGTCTTCTGCACTGAGCATGGCTCAGGGCAGCAGTGGAAGGAGAGGGATGGCAGGGAAGTGACAGGAGGTGAGTTTTGAATCCTCTGTGGTTTCATAAATGAGCCACAAGGCAGGGAGGGGAGTGAAGCACCTTACACCCTGGCCATGTCTCTGAAGAGCAGTTCCCTGGGTGTCTGTGTGCCCCGACAGCTCTGGGATACCCTCCTCACCTCCTGCCTGGCCCCATTACCCGAGTCAGCGCTGCAAGAATCGTCCCCCAGGAGTCACTTTGGGTGGGCAGCACAGCTCCACCAACTGAAATTTGGATTTTCTTTTTTCTTCTTCCTCTTCCCAAAATTGCTTTTACTCTAGAGAGGAAACTGCACCATTCTCCTTAGTCTGTGCTGGAATCCCTCACAAAGTTTGGCTGCACTTCTCCATGGGGCTAGAGGGTCTTGGAGCAAACTCCCACTCAGCCTGCTCCTGTGGCTGGTTTGGGGCAAGACCAGAGAAGATTGAGTCAGGAGGAGATCAGTGAAGCAAGCTTTCCTCTTTAACAACCATCTTAAAAAAAAGACTGTGGTGTAGATTCTCTGATGTCTAATGAGGGTTGAGCACCCCCTTTCCCTCCCCACTGGAAGCTGCATTTCTTTTATCCATTTCATTTCTCATATTCACAGACCTTGCCAGGACCTCGATATATCTGGAAGCCTCTTCCCCTGTGTCAGACGTGGGTGGTACTGGGCAGCTGCCGGTGGGAATGAGCGAGAGCACACGCAAGGCTGCTGAGTCACGGAGCCTGATTTTCCTGGGGAATCGGACTAAACTCCCACCCACGTCACTGTTCCACTGCCAGGGCAGAGCTGGGATGTGCCCTGGCCTCTGCTCCACCATCTCCCCTTTATCCTTCATTTCACAGAGCCGGGATCTGTTTATTAAGGAATGAGCCTCAATGCTTGCAAAGAGTGAAATTCCTGAGGCACGGGAGCTGAAACAACCATCAGTCACCCTGCCTGTTTACCTTCTAATTGTCACTGACTTCTGCCTTTTCACGTTCATGGTGCTCGAAAAGGGAAGAATAGATCTAGGCAATGTAATTTAACACACCAAACATACCAGCTTAATTGCAATCCCCATAAGCCAGACACACAAAACTCTAAACAAATTCGATTAATTTATTTCAATTTGCTCAAGTCTTCCTCTCAGACTGTAATTAATGGAGGGAAACAATTAAGGTAAACACAGCCCAGCTGAGAGAGCTGTCCTTGCTAAAAGTCACATTTTGGTTTAATAATGCTGTATTTATATAAGTTCCACGCTTTTAACAAGTTTCCCATTTCCTCGATATTTAATCAGTCCTTTAAATGTTTTGCCTGGGCTCAAAGGGTTTTGTGAAATCGGGAATCAGCAGGGAGAGACCAAATCACCAATGGGCACTTGAGATGGATGTGGCTGTGGGCAGAGACTCAGGGGTTAATCCCTTCTCCAGGTGCTCTCCGGGGGCTGAAATGGGATCGTGAATCAGGTGGTGTGGGAGTGCTGGGAGGCAGCCCCTTGTTACTGTCCCAAATCCAGGGCTTCCCAGTCGTAGGTTGGTAGCACTGCTGGTGTGAGTGGGCTAAATGGGTTTGGAAAAACCTTTGGAAAAAGGCTGCCACTGTAAATCTGTTTATTAATGGTGTAAATTACCCCCAGTCATGCTAAGGCAGCTCCACCTGATGCATCATCCTGGATCTCCTGCTCCTGCTTGGATCAGGGCTTGGCTTTGCACAGTTCCCATGTGCAGCACAGCCAGGGAATGCCCATGCAGCATCTCCAAAATGCCACTGCACAGGAGGCAAAGGCATTTGTCCAGCTGCCCCTTGATCTGAGCCCTTCAGCACATGCCTGTGATCACCACGCTCTGCCCTGTACAGGACAGAGGTGGATTTCACCCCCTCCTGCAGCCTGGCCAGAAGAAGGGACAGCACAAACACCAGCATGGTGTGATTTTTGGGGTTGACCTGTGCAGGGCTAGGAGTTGGACTCGATCCTCCCCGTGGGTCCCTTCCAGCTCAGGACACTGTGTTTCTATGATTTCTCCAGGTGAACAGGCAGGTCCCACTCCAACTGCTCCAGCAGTGACTTTGAGTCACTTTTCTTTCCTCACGTGTCATTTTCCAGCTTTGAATACATCCCGTGGGTGAGTTTCTTGAAAGAGACGGCACATCTGTCTTCACTGCTTTCCTTTGCTTTCTTTTTTTTCCTTCTGAAAAAGCAGGAACAATACGACCCGTCTTTCATTGCACCAACTGGTATTGCTAAAGGGTGGAAAGAATTAGGTGCTGGTTTTTTCCTTTTTCTTCCCACCTTCATTAACTTTAACATGTACTGTGCTCCTCTTCCAGCACGAACGTAGCATTGCTAGAGAAGAAAATCTTAGCTCGAACAATCTTGTGTTGATTTTCCGCTCCCTCAAGTACCGGCTGGTCTAATTAGTTTGGAAATGCACCATTTGTTAAAGAAAGATGAGGCACAGTCTGACACCTGCTGTATTAATTATTTACCTCTTTATCTAATTGCTTGCCCACACTGCTAGGTGAGGGAAGTTGTCACCCGTGTCTCAATTTGAACGGGTTGAACAGGAAGGGAGGAAATGGTGCTGTTGGGGAGGAAGTCACATTTTGGGGTGATGGAAGTGGGGCCAGTGCTAGCACTGGTTTACACCTCCCTATGGATGTTAAAACAGGTGCAGGATACATCCCAGCATCCACAGAGAAAGGCTGGATGGGGTGGGAAGAGGGCTCATTTGGACAGCAACTACCAGGGACCTTATTGGGTGACCCTGGGCAGCACATTTCCTCTTCCCACCCCAGTTCCCGCCTGTAAAATCCAGAGTGGTGTTACATAAAGGCCAGAAGTCATTACTAGGTGTTGTTGGGATGCACAGGGGAGGAATTCAAACCCTCAGGTAGCAGGTAAGGCACAGTGGCACAGGAGTCAGGACCTCCTGTGCTGCAGGTCCAGGTGCCTGGTTCCTCCTGGGCCCTGACTGCTGCTGAGGAGCCCACACAGAGACAGACCCACCTACCCCTGCCTCTGGCTGCTGCTGTGGGGCTGAGGCTGTCCCATGCAGTCCCCTCACCCATGCAGACATTTGTGGCAAGGTTGGGATGGGGGCAGCATGGAAGTTGCCAGCTCTTTGCCATCCTGTCCCAACTAGATCCCAACTGCTCAGTGAAGCAACTGGTCATGCCAGTGGGGCTGAGAGACGCCTGGGCTGCCTTCACAAGGGGCTGGGGGGTGCTGTTCTGTCCCAGCTGTGTGCTGGGACAAGGGCTTGCTTCACCTCCCACCTCTGAGCTGAGGCCGTGCCCAGCAGGACATCTGGAAGAGGATGGGGAGCAGGACACCCCCAGCTGCCCCAGTGCCCTGCTCCAGCCCCAGGAGAGCAAACTGGCTGGAGTGGGGAGAGGAGCCTGCAGCAGACCTTGCGTGCTGGGGGAGCTGGAGGAGGACTCACAGTGACCTGCCCAGGTCCCCAGCTCTCCTTCTGTGCTGAGGGAGAGCTCGGGGCAGCCCGGTTGGGGCCAGGGCTGGGAGTAGGGCTGATTTTGGGGCTGAGGGTGAGAAAAGCCAAGGCTCCGGCAACAGCTGATGCTGCACATCCCCTGTGCTGTGCCTTCCTCCTCGCCCGCACTCAGCCTCTTCCTGACACCTAGTGGGAGCAGGGCAACACGGCAAAGGGATCTGCTGCAGCTCCAGACTCCTGGGCACACACCAGCCACAGATGGGGCACAAGGCCTGGGCTGCCAGAGCCACCAAAAGGGCTGCCCCTGGCCACAGCTCACAGCTGGGCTTCATCGGGGCACAGCTGCTTCTGTAGAGCATTGCAGGGGAGGAATTCAAGGTATAATTCCTCATGGAAGCAGTTAATGGGATAGCCAGGGGCACTGCTCTGAGGCATGGGATCTGTTTAGGGTTATCCACCATCTCAGACCACTTGAGCCCTCTCCCTCTCTGCGACAGCTGTTCCATGTTCCCAAAAAGGTGCACAGCACTGCTGGGCAGTTCCCTTCTTGCCCTTGGTTCTGGATGGCACCTTTGGGAAGCAGAGGGAAGAGGTGAGTTGGGAGCAAGCAACAGGTGAGAACTGTCCCGGCAGGACATCACCTCCCATCCAGAACCACCCTCTCATTTTAGAGCCCATGCACGTCTCCCTGGATCATCTCTCATTCCTCACAGCCCTCTGCCTGTGGTGGCAAAGGCAGGACAGGGACAGATGCTCACCACAGCATTTGGGGACATTGCCTCCAGGGTCATCCCACACTGGTCAGCATGTCTACCAGACTGGTCTCCCAGTTCCCATCCTTCCCCAAAGCCTTTAGCTGCAATGACAGGCAGGAGCTCATTTCTCCTGTCTTGTTTCACGTGCTTTGTGCAAGCAAAACCACTTTATTTTTTCCCCTTGTTGCCGTCTGCCCTTGCTGGACCATGGTCACCGTGCCCACCTTGCTGTCTGAAGGGCGTCACATCTCCACGTCCCCAGATCTCCCTGGGGATGCCCAAACACTTTTATTAACGAGCAGCTACAAGTTAAACACCAGCAACAAAACAACAACAACAACAACAAAGGTCTTTATTTCAATGACCAGAAAGAAAATTTAATTCCAAGAGCAAAGATAAAGAGCAATAAAAACCACAAAGGTGCTCCAAGCAAACTGGAGCGATTTGCATGGATCCCTTCCCAAAGCAGCCAGGCAGACATGCCTCTGGTCCCTGGCTCCTCCCCAGTGTGACATGGTGCAGAGCCACACTTCTCCCTGCACACCCCCCATGCCAACCCTTTGCTGGAGGGACCCACAGGGACCTCTCAGCCCCGGGGAAATGCCAACTCAGGGGGTAGGTGAGTGGCTTGTGGGGGGGATGTCACTGGGTGAGCCCCCACTGACCCTGGGGAAAAGAAAGGCACTTCCCAAACTTCAGTGTCATCCTGCCACCTGCCCTGGGACTGCAAAGCATCCCTTCATCACCTACCCCAGCCCATGCCAATCTGACATCCCAGGGACATGGCTCCTCGGGAGTCGTGGTGCTCCTGGGCCAGCAGCAGGGCTCAAAGATGGAGGAGCAGATCCAGCTCTGAGCTGTTCTCAGCTGCCCTGTGCTCACAGAGGTTCCTGGGGAGCAAGCCCGCAGTTCCTGAGTGTCGCTCCAGGGAGGCACTTTGATGGAGGAGAGGGACAGGGGCTTCTCACTCCTGGAGACAGCAGGACAGGGAAAGGTGGTGGCCCTGAGCAGGGACCTCTCTGGAGCTACGCCCAGTCTCCCACGCCAGGCTCAGCCCAGCAACACGTGCAGCAAGGATCACTGCACTGACCTGCTGTCCCACACACACGTCCAACAGCTCTCTGAGGGGGTGTGGAGCCTCTGAGAAATGCAGGGATAAAACTCCAGAAGCAATGTTAATCCAATGACTGAGTGGATGTCACTCCTAGAATCGAACCCAAAGCCACTGAAATTATGGGTGAAAGACAAAAACCCCAAATCTTTGGGATTTCCATGGAGGCCTGGTCTGTCCAGAGAGAGTCTTTGCCCTGTGTCTAGAGACAAGCAGCATCCAAGCACTCGTTCCCCTGACATGTGGCTCATGGCCTCGGTCACTGATCCTACCCCCTCCCTGCCTCTCCAGAGATTTGGCTCCCTTTGACTTCACTGTGCTCTTTTAGGGAATCCTGAACTATTCTGGGTGCCAAGTGCAAGGGTCCAGCCTTGGCTCAGATCCTGATTTTCTCCTGAGGAGGCAGTAGGTTCACAAGAAACACAGAACCGGGGAAAATTGCATTAGTCAAGGAGCAGAAAGTCTCACAAAAAGACTTCCAGACTTAACTCTCTTGTGCTATCAGCTCCTCCCAGCCCCCAGGTCCGACTGTGCAACCTGAACCCAGCCAGGGTTGGGAACAGCAGCCTTTGGGTAGGGGGAAAAGCACCAAAGCTGACATAATCCCCCCTCCCACGGCACTTCACAGCATTGGAGCCAGCACTCAGGGGAGTGGCTGGCAGTGTCCTAGAGAAAGGTCTGCTGAGCAGACACAGCACAGCACCGAGCAGAGCAGTGGGAAGGGGATGTCTTGACCTGAGAGCATTCAAAAACAACCATCTCCTCACCGTGTGGCCATGGAGGTGGTTAGGAGCAGGACCATGAGTTTCAGACTGTTTAATTTAACCTTTCTTCTTGTTTAAATACAAACTAAGTCAAAGCTGCAAGCAATGGCACAGCTGTCAGCTCCCAAGGCTGTGGGGTGACATTGGCACTTCTCTGCTTCCCCAGTGCCACCTCTCCCCAGCCTCTAAATCTGCTGCATGGGGCAGGACAATCTATAAAACCCCTAAGTTGTCCTTCAAAGTGAAAGAACCAAAACTGAGGCAATCCCTGCACTCAGTCCTCTGCCCTAAGGACAATCTTCCTCCGTGCAGAAGCCACTCAGCACATGATTTTGGCTTTGGAGACACAGCCCAGCTCTGCATCCCCCGTGGCGGCACAGCCCGGCAGCGGTGGCACCAAGCAGCTCACGGAGGCGGCATGGATGGCACAGTGTCGCTGCTGGTGCGGCCGGGCAGAGGGTGCCCAGCTCACCGCTGAGGTCACTTTTTTGGCGGAGGCGGGGCTCAAACCACACTCAAACCGTGGAGCAGCACACAGGGAAACCCACGGGTGGAGGTGTGTCCCGAGGGAGGGCAGAGCGGGTCAGACCCGGCCCCGAGGGCTGCGCTCGGGCAGGAGGCGGCGGGGCGGGGGCTGCTGCTGCAGCAGGGCGGTGAGGAGGTGCTGCAGCTGCGACAGGCGGGCGCGCAGCGACGTGCAGGACAGCAGGCTCAGCTGGTAGGACGGCTCGAGGGGCAGCATGGAGATGAGCCACCAGCACCACGTCGGGCCATCTGCCGAAGCCTGGAGAGGAGAGAGGGAGAGACCTCCACGTCAGGAGCTGCGAGGTGAATGCAGGGGTGGCCTTCAGGGCAGCATCTGATGGGAAGCAGTTGATCTTGTCAGGACAGCAACACCAGCTTTGGGCAAGGCACTCCTCTGCACAGCCCTTTTGTCCGTCCGAGCTCAAAACTGCTGGACAAACTAATTTAATTTCCAGACAAGCGTTCCCCAGGGGGCCTCCAGACGCAGATGTAGCTGGTAGAAAGTCTATACTAAAGAGACAATGAAATACCTCATTCATTTCCTTGTTTAAGCCGGTCCTTTTTGTAAAAACATGGGCCAAATCCTGCATGGTCAATGTTTTTGGGACATTGTTCATCACTTGAAGAGGTGAGGTGCAGGCCAGGCAGGCACAGCTGTTGGGCACTGCTTTTCTAAAGTGGCTTTTCAATAACCTCAGCCAAACTAAGAGGGAAAAGCTCAATTCAGCTGAACGGGGGTGAGTTGTTTTGTAATTCCTGAGTACATCATTAGCGTGACTGCTGGCCAGGACAGCCTTAGCCTGGGACAAGCCCCCAAGAGTATATTTGTAATGTTCTAGAGAGGAAACACTTTCTTAAAGGAGTGAAAATTAAATTTTGGGATTATTTTTTCCTACAGAATCTGAATTTGTCAGAGCAGTATAACAAGCAAATTGGATCCTGTCATCTTAGCTCCTCACCTCTGGCCAGCTATGGTTGTCTCAAAGGATCACAATGAGAAAGGAGACTGCAGACTCAACAAGCTGCAGGGTTTGCTTCTTTGCCAATTTGTTTGGTTGCTTTTTCCCAAAGTGTTTTCAAACCCACACAGTTCAGTTTCTCAGTTCTCATTTAGGAAAAGACTCTGGGAAAGATTTTAGAACTCAGTGCTCTGTTTCCAAGAACAGTTTAAAACCATAAAGAAACATCAAGCAGTTTTACCAGACAAGCCCTACCAACTCGGTGAATGAGAGATGCTGTAACAGGGGTGAAAAACTGGATTTGTTTCGTTCATCCTGGGGGGAAGCCGAGTAGGGGAAGCAGGGTGGTTAGTGCAGGAACAGCGCCGCTTCAGAGACTCTCTTGGTACTTTGTTTAATGCACCCCTTCCCTCAGGGCATTACCTGGATGTCCTCTTCCTTCTCTGGCAGTGGTCCCTGCTGCATCAGGATGTGCCTGGAGGTGAGGTCTCCGTGCTCACAGAACTGCTGGGCCAGGCGATAGGTGCTCTCGTGCAGGCACTGCAGCTCCTGCAGCTCCTCCCCGGACACCTGAGCAGATGCAAGAGGGACACAGGTGTCCATGGGGAAGTTCTGTCCCATTGCAGCCCAGGATTTGGCCCAGCCCTGCCCTCACCTTCTTGTCCTCCAGGTACTCGACGTCAGCGGTGTGGTAGCCGTCCCTGTGCCCACGGCTCAGCACCCGGAACCGCTGCCGGCCGATGGTGTCCACCAAGGACCTCCCGTCCGCCAGCAGCTCCACCTGACGGATCTCCAGCATGCAGCCGTAGTCAGCAAAGCTGCAGGGACACAGGGACAGAAAACGGGGGCTGAGCTGGGGTAATGGGTGGCGAGAGAGCTGCTTCTCCTGAAGGTTCCATCTCCAAAGCAGGAAAAGGCCCAGGAACAAGCTGTCTGTGCAGGGGCAAATTCAGAGATTCAATTAAGTCTCCCAGTGCTCACTAAGAGGAGCTGGAGGTCACACTCAGAGAACCATGGAGCTCAGAGACATCCTGAGTCAGAAGCTGTTCCAAGAATGTTGTGTTTAGCAGCCACCACTGGCTCTGTGCAGCTCCAGTGCTGGCCTCATTCCCTGATCCCATTTCACTCTGCAGTGTGGGGAATGCACCACCTCTCTGCTGATTTTATCTGCGAGACGCCACTGATAGGAAATCTTTCTACTCAGTATTTTAGACATTTGGGGCTGGGGCAGAGAGGAGCAAATCAGCTGTGGCAGGGGGAAGCTTGCCCAGGAGCTCACCTTTTCCCATTCTCATATATGCACATGCCGAACCTCCTGGAGCCGCTCTCCTGGCACCGCCGGATCATCAGGCGGTACCGAGGCTCGAAGATGTGCAGAGGGCAGGGGATGCCAGGGAAGGACATCGTGCACACAAAGATGGGGATGTTCTTGGTCAGGCTAAGGGACAGAAGGAGAAACCACTGTGATGCCTCCCCAAGCAAATCCCATCCCAACAGCTCAGCATCAGCTGCTCCCCCAAACCAGGTGTGTCCTTTACCACAAGAAGTGAGCAGAGGAACATTAAAGCTTCCACTTGGCTCACCAAGAGACCAAAGACAGATTCTGCTCACAAAACAGCTCCTTGCAAAGATGGTCCCTTGCCCCCAGGTGCCCCACCAGGCATGTCCACACCCACCCAGCACTGCTGCAATGTGGTGCTGGAGGTGAGACAGACACCACTTGAGCAGAATCGAGCCAGAGCAATGGTACAGGGTGCAGACAGCCCCATCAGAGCCCCTTCCAAGTCCCCAAGTGCACACACACACACACAGGAGCAGTCCCTGCTTACTTGGAGAGCTCTGCCATCTCCGCCTGGTGCAGCTCCCGGCGTTCAGCCAGCTGTGTGGGGAAGGCGGCCAGCATGATGTCCTGCAGCAGCACTGTGGGACTGTACCTCCCAGCCTTCAGGTACTAAAAGGAATTAGACCCAAAAATAGGTTGGAGAAGAGCAGGGAGGAAGCCCTGAGGCCCTGCTGGACTCTGAATCAAGCTCACTTTTATTGGAACTGAAGGTAATTTTAGACCAGAGAAAGTCAAGGATAAAACCCATCAGGGGATGTTGAGCCATGGAGCAGGATGGGATGTCAGCTCCACCGAGACCTCCAGACACAGCTCAGAGCCAGGGCCCATCCAACACAGTGTCCTGTCCCTGACAGTGATGCAGTCCTTGTATGACAACCTAATTTCCCTGATGGTCTCATCCGAATCCCTTTTCATTAAAGATTAAATCAAATCTCCAGACTAGCACGTTTTCCATCCATTTCCATTTTTTAAAGTAATTACCATTTGCTTCTCTCTCTCTCTCTCTCTCTCTCTCTCTCTCTTCTCCTGTTTACAATCTCACTAAATCACTGTGGCATCTTGTGGAAATGAATCTCTTGGTCTTAATTATCAACTGTCTGGTCATTCCCATGTGAGTGCAGCTGACACCACCGTGCCAGGGAGCTGCTAATGTAAGAGCACTGCACCCTCCCACCCCAGCCCTGGGCATGCAGCCAGCAGCTGGAGCTGGTTCCCAGTTCTCCCTCAGGCTCCATCCCATGGGACTCGTGCCCTCACCTCTCTCAGGCTCTGTTTGCAGAGGGGGCAGTTGGGCCGGTGGTCCAGGCAGCGCTCGAGGCACTCCTTGCAGAAGGTGTGACCACAGGGCGTCGTCACCGGCTCGAAGAACATCCTGCAAAGGATGATCAGAGTCAGTGGATTGCAGAGAGCAACAAAGGGAAAGGAGCACAGATAAGTCCGGCAGAGACAGACTTTAATTAGTCCTTCAATTAGGAAGTCTGGGCTCAGACTGCTAGGCTTGCACAGTGATGGAAGATGAGAACTGTCCCAGGCCTGAGCTCTGCTCCCCATCCCTGCAGGGTCTCCATGGGGTCCTAGTGGATTCCATCAGATGGCACTCCTTGGTCCTGCCAGGGCTGTGGTTCCCCAGGCACCCACAGCAGTGTGTAATCCAAAGGGCAGTGACAGGAAAGTGCCTCCTTCTCCCTGCTCCAGGAGCAGAGCCAGCAGCAAGCTACTCACAGGTAGCTCCAGGATCAGAAATAAAATTAAGGTCTCATTAAAGCCCTGACTCCTCCTGAACAGTTTTCTTCTTCCAGAAGAGACCCAAATTCACATAATTCAGATCAGATGCAGTCTAAATATCTCTCCCCTGTGCCATGGCCAGAGCTGGAAAAAGCTGCCGTGCAGGAGACCTTGACCGACTTGTGTGTCTGGCAGTGCAACACCCACCCAGCTCTCTGCCAGCAGCCGCTTGCACAACTGCCCCACATCCTGGGACACACCAGGAATAACAGCCTGCTTTCAGCATGCCCTGTGCCATGCAACACGTCCCTCCCCAGCCCTGAGCCAGCAGACAAACACAGGTTCTACCCCGTTCCCTTTTCCACCTGTACCAGGTGAAGAGCTCAGAAATGCTCCCCTCTAGGTCTGCAACACCCCCATCATGGAGGGAATTTCCCTGGGCAACACCTTCCTGTCCCAGCTTGCAGGTACAAAGGGCAACCACTGCTTTTGGTCTTTGACCCCACTGAACATCCCCACCTCCACATCTATGTCCTAAGGGATACAGCCCCAGTGATGCTGTGCCCTGAGACAGGGTGATCTGAGCTCCTGCAGCCTGGCAGGGTGTCCCACACCCCTGCATTCCCCTCTCATTTCTACTGAAACCTACATCTCAGCAGTACTCAGGACTGAGCTTGTATTAAGTTGTGAAGAAAGATGCATACCAGTAAAGAAAACCCACCAAGAGCTAATTCCTCATCCTTAAAGCTCTCCTGCTGAAGAACTCACCGTATGCAGAGGGAGCACTCCAAGTCAGATATGCTCAGTGACTCCCCGAGGCATGGCTGGGTACACTTTGCTGCTGCTGTTTCCTCCTCGTTATCTAGTGGCAAAAGAGAAGACAACCCCCCATTTCAATATAGACAATTAATCTTTGCTTTCTGACCTAGTCCTGAGGCACAACTGCCCCACAAAGTGCTTTGAAAAGTGTCAAAGAAGAACAAAACCACTACGAAATGCAATATAAACCCCTCTATTAACCCATCTGTGTTCATCCATGGCTGGAGTGTCAGTGGGTCCCATGGGACTTGGCAGAAGAAGGTGGCATCTCCTCCTTTTGCAGGCAGGGAAACTGAGGCACTGGGCAGTGAGATGGCCCAAGAAGCTCCAGGATGAAAGTTTCTGAAGAGCTGCCATGAGCCATCACTGCTTTATGCAAACCCAGGTATGTGGCAGCCACCTGGCTGGACACTGATGGCAAGTTAATGCTGACGGAGGTGCTGCTTCCCCCGCTCACGGCAGGTCCTGTCCCCTACACGGAAATTTAATCTAAACCAAAACCCATCTAAACCCATGGGAACCAAAGAAAGCCTCTTCCTGACTCCACAGAGGGAGTAAGTGACTGGCTTTAGCAAGAACTTGTCACCAAGCTGGAGCCAAAAGTTCACCAGCTCAACACAGAAGATCAGGTGAATCCATTCCTGCCAAGCAGCAAATGTCCTGGCCAGAGCTGCCCCATCATGTGCCCCTGGGATGTTTGTTCGTTGAGCTGGACACAGTGCAAACACGAAGTTTTCAGTGCCAAAATGGATTTCAAAGAAGTATTTTACATGACATAACACTGTGGTACCTTTGATGACACTCACCCAACAACCACTGGCCCTGACTCTCTGCCGAAGTCTCTGGTTCTTGCCATCGCCCCAGCTGGGGAAGGGCGGCTGTGCCCTGGCTGTGCTCAGACCCAGCATCCCCTTGGCCATCTGCCAGCTCTCCCTCCTGATCCTAGGCACAGCAAGACAAAATTGAGTCCAAACCCTCTTCTCCCTCTGAATGCACAGCCCCATCTGTCCCACCAAGCCCGATGGCACCAGGAGGTTTTCTGATGTGTTGCTGCACATCAACATCTTCCATCTGCAGGACAGCAGGAGCGTGGCCTTCAGACATTGCTGCCCATCACACGGTAAAACATGGGTTCCCTCTGTCCAGACCTACCAACTGCTGTTTGGATGTACCTGAGCCCATTTTCTGAATTCCCTCTTCTCTCCAGTATAGAAGGCAAAGACGCGAAAATACAAGCTGCCCTTAACAGCTGCTAATGGTCTAAATTATTCTCAAGTGTGGTTTTTAGATGAAAAAAAATTGAAACTCACTTTTTTTTTCCCTGAATGTAGTGAGATGAACAGAGAGAGAAAGTCTCTTCTGTTTCCTTAGTCCCCACAGCATCAGCCCTGATGGTACCTGCTCTCTCACCCTCCATTACCTGCAGATTCTCATCCCAGCACACAACCAAGTAAACATGGCTACATGTCCTGCACAACCTCCCCTTATCACACCTCCTTTCCTGTCACTGGACAACTGGGATGTCCCAGAGGGACATTGTCTCCTTGCAGACTCAGATATTGCAGGCTCTTACCTGAGCATGTGTGGAAGATGGGAGTGCTGGGCTCCCTCCATTGACCTGGGAACCAGCTGAGCTCAGGTGAGCATCACCCAGGTGTGCAGCAGCTGTGTGTGGCTGAGGAGCATCGGCTTCTCTGAGGATCTGCACGGACAAAGCAAGGGCTGGGGGATGCTGGGAGGAACAAGCAGGGAGGTGGGAGGGCTGCTACACTCCCTTTTTTTCCCCAAAGCACCCTTCTGCTCAGGGCAGGAGGTGTCTGTGCTGGCTGAGAACTCTGTTGAGTCCTTCAGAGGACAAGGACATCTCCCTGTGTGGTGTGAGAGCACAGGAACCCACCATGGCAGAGCCCACACACCTTCTCCATCTCTCTCCGAGCAGGCTGGAAATGGGGACTGAGTGTCAGGCAGTGTTCCCAGGCCAACAGGGCTTTGGCTCTCTGTCCCATCTCCAGGAGCACCTTCCCTTTCCTGAAGAAGGCCTGCAGAGCAGAAAAACATGTGGTGACTATGAGACAGTGACCAGCTGAGCATGTGCCCCTTCAGCTCCTATGCAAGCCCTGGGGGAATATCCCTCCTGCCTGCTCCCATCCCAAGCCAAAGCACCCAGACACGTCACTGATCCCCTGATTAAATTTGCCTAAATAAAACCAGGACTCTCCAAAGTGCAGTAGTTGCAAAAGCCAAGCCTAGGGAGAGCTGGAGAAGGAGTGAAGGAAGGACACAGTGCCAGACCTCTCCTGTGACAGCAACACAGCACCTGCCACCTGGATTAGCAACCAAATGGGTCTGTCACGTGCATTTCTGAGCAGGATGAATCCAATGGCTTGGAGAATTCAGGAGAGGGGGAAGCTGCTCCTGTACAGTAAGATTTGGCTCCAGTCAATGTGGCCTTCACTCACCTGGTGCTCTGCAGGCTCAGCCCTGCACACGGCATCCAGGTCCTCCAGTGCCTGTGGATACTGCCCCAGCGCCACGAACGCCTCTGCCCGGCACAGCCGCAGGGAGCTGCAGTCCAGGGCTGGAAAGAGAAACGTGGTCACTCATGTGATGAGCCCATAGTGAGGCAGAGAGGCTGGGTGAGGCGGGGGAGAGGCCACCACAGTGGGGCAGCCCCTGTGCCACTGCCTCACGCTGAGCACAGCCTGGTCCCGCAGTACTCTTCATTAGGAGCCACAGGCCCTGTAAGTTCCTGCAAGGAAGTTATTTCCCCTAAATACCCAGTTTTAAACTGTTTGAGGCTCTTCCCTTTGTTTTCTCCCCCATCTTCCCCAAACACTCTCAACCAAGAGGCCCCACCACTGCCTCGGGGCTCAGCCACGCTGGGATCTGGGCTTTCATCCATCATCCTGGGATGCAGCAAAAAAGCTCTACCATACACGTAGTCCCCACAGGGCTATGGCCACAGGAGGCTCTGCGATGTGACTCACCCAGCAGAGTCACAATAACATGTTACCAAACAAGACTGCAGTGCGGGATACCTGATTTCCCAGACCCACCTGGCTGTCACTGCTCTCTTGGGGCAGATGAGAAGCCAGGGGGGTGTAAGAACCTGCCTGCATCACATGACCTTGGGGTTGGGGTTGACCTCGTGACTTGGGATTTCCAAGTATGAGAAAAGGCTGAGATTTCCCAAAAACAGAGGGAGAGAACTGAGCATCCAGGTCCTTGTCAGCGAGATGTCACTGATGAGATGTCAGGGGGCTGGGGGCACAGGTCCCACAGCCATTGCTAGTCATGACACCAAGTATTACATGCTCCTGCCCTTTCCTAAATAACTGGCAGTGAGATCCTCTTCTTTCCTGCCTCGGAAAAGCACATAAAGACCTTCCTTCCCATCAGCACTGCCAGTGGCAGAATTGGGCTGGGGGATGTCAGGGAGAGCGAGGAAGCAGCACCCCAAGAGCCCACACTCTGTAACCAGGTGTGGTAATGTTTGTGGGTTTGAAATGCATAGATGCCCAGACCCACCCCATTATATCACTGCTCACAGAGGTGACCTACATCCAGTGCAGGGCTGGTTTTCCAGCTCAGGTAACAGGTCTGTGCCTCCAACCCTGCACCCCCCAGCTCTGAGCATTGGCTCAAAGCTGCTGAGGGTTGGGGTTGGGGACTTGTTGCTCCCTGGTCCATTTGGGGAGGCCTCCAGTGTCATGCAGGTCCCCCCACTGGTTCCCAGTTCCCTGAGGGATGATGGTAGGTCCAGCACAGGTGACATCTGGTGGCCCTGCAGGATGCTGGCACTGAGGCCAGCCCTGTATCATAAATTAGGCACCACTTGCAGGCACTGCTGCTGCATTTACTGTGGCAAAAGTGGTGTGGGCAACATCGCCCTGCTGAAGGGCCAGGAGCTCTCTCAGGAGCAAGCTGGGTCCATGGGCCTGGCTGGCAGCTGATCAGCAATCATCGGGAAACATCACTGTTAGTGATGTCTCCTGCACTTCCAAACCCGGCAGCATTTCCTCCTGGCCCGGTTCAAACACGGTGCTGATGCAGCTCTGCCAGCAAACTGCAGGTCAGGACTGGCAGCTCCACAACAGCCGGGTGCAGGGAGCATCTGCCCCTTTCCCTGCCTGCCCCTGCTGCCACCCTGCGCAGGCACCACCACTGCTCTCGCAGAGGAGGAAACTCTGCCTTGGCTATTGCCTCCTTGTCCCCGTGTTCAGCATGGAGACTTTGCTCCCTGCCTGGTGTCACCCGAACCCAGAGAGCAGCAGAGTGAGGCACAGCCACTCCTGCACCACTCCTCCACTGGCCATGCTGAGCTGTGCAGCAGCACAACACCTAGTCCCTGGGAGCTTGTTTTCCTTTATGGTATCAGCCAAGAGCTTAGGGCTCAAGTCAGGAAACATGGGAACTTGCTGCTCAGTACCCTGTCCCACAAGCACCCACCCAGAGATGAAACATCCCAGCCCCTATCGACGGGTAAGGATGAACAAATAGGTACAAAGTCTAGAGGTTTATTTTCCATGTGGGCAAACCCATTCAAACATTTGCACAGCCCAGCAATAAAGCGACCTATTTGGCAAAAGAAACCTACCCCAGATGTGTAGAACAGGGCAATGAATCCTGCATTTCTCTGCTGCTACAGCTATTTTTGATCTATGATATCATTACACACCAGGGCCATCAGCCAGCTGGCAGCCTCACAGACTCGCCAGCCTCCATGCTCCAGGCATGTCAGAGGGCCTCCCATGCTACACATTACACTGCATTTTTCTGTTGTTCACGCAGAAAGAATGAAGATAAAAAGTTGACAGTTTATTTCCACCCAAGCAAAGCGAGCTGGTCTCCAGGCTGGGCTGAGTAGGGCACTGCAAACCGGCCCTATCACACCACACTGAACCACAAATTAAACATTCCCATGGGTCTAACATTTATCAGTGGTTCTGTTTCAAAGTGAAAGGCAGCCCCTAAAAAGTTGTGCAGCCGAAAGCTGGCTTTCGGAAACACATCCTGAAAGCACCACCCACGTGGCTGAGCCTGGCAGCTCCTGGCAGCAAGCACAGGTTCACTGGAGCTGAGGCTGTGACTGCAATTTCCTTGTCGCCCTCAGCTAGACTTTCCTGTCTTTCGGGGAACAGAGCGTGCAGGGAAGAGTGAGGACAGAGTTTGCAACGTTTCCTCTTTATACTCACAAGGGATTTTTAGAGAAATGTGTAATTGTACACCCCGATCAGGCAAAAGCCTGGCAAATAAGTACTAGAGAAGTGTGCATGTGCCTCTGCTCTGAAGGAGGGTGTGCAGGGAGAGACGGATGCCTCTGGAGGTTGCATAAAAGGACCTGTTTTCTGCTGCCAACACCAGGATGGACCGGTCGGCTCAGCCTTTCGTTTCCAGGCTTACCCTGAACCTCCGGCACTCGTCTCGCAGCAGGCGATGAATAAGAGCCTGCGCTGCGGGAGGGGAGCTCAGTGCTGTCATAGAAACGCCGTGGAGAAAGGAAATTCTGCTCCGTCGCCCCAACCCCCTGCTCCAGACATATTGTATAACCCCTTCCATTGAAGTATTACTTTCCAAGAAATCCACTTACAGCCACACATTAAAGCAGATCAAACCCCAACCCCCGGGCCCGATCCTGGCCCTGAAGGCAAATGTCTCGCCAGAGCCGGCTGCAAAAGGGGCCGGGCCGGGCGCTGACCTGCACGATGGGGCTGGCACAGCAGCTCCGCCAAGACTGTGACCTCGCCAGGCTCTGGGACGAGAGGACGTGTCCATCCCGGCCTGGACAAGTCCCAGCCACTTTACATAATGGCCACCCCCTGGGCAGAGCTCTTCCTCTGACCCTGAAATATTGCCAGGCTTGCAAGATATGAGTATCTGCTGCTCTTTCCTCTCCAGAAGCACGTGGCCGATGGGACACAGGCAGCGGGCCTGGCAGGGAAGGAGCAGCGCGGTTTGTCTGACAGCCCACCGCTCCCAGCACTTCGGGACATCCACGGATATGGAAGAAATGCCCAGCAGCTGCGCTCCCCCTTCCCATCCCCATCCCCACCAGCTCTCCCTTACAACACTTCCAGCTTCCCACGTCTTCCAGCTCTGGACCGTGCAGGCTTGGAGTGCACTGAGCTGCTGGGACACGGCGACCTACATCGGTACCCACATTGGTACCCACCTGCTGCAACAGCCCAGCCCGTGCCTCCCCGTCTCTGCTGCTGGGCTGGCCCCTCGCACCCCGCACTCCACCATCCGCACTCCCAGCCCCTGAGCCCGGTGGTCCTTACCCAGCTCGACCCCTCTCTGCGCCATCCTCAGCGCCTCCCGCGCGTCCCCGCGGGCGAGGCGGTCGCGGACGCGCTCGGCCAGCCCGGCCAGCCGCCGCTCCCGCTGCACGCATCGCTCCAGGATCCCGCACAGCACCACGCTGCACCTCGCCGCCCCGACGCCCAGCAGCTCCAGCCGCTCCTGGCACAGCGGGCAGCGGGACGGCCCGNCCGAGACACGGCTTGCAGAAGGAGTGGCCGCAGGACGCGGTCACCGGCTCCCAGAGGAGCAGGCGGCAGCAGGGGCAGCGCAGCAGGTCCAGCCCGAGGGGCTGCCCGGAAGGGCTCTCCCCGGGCGGCGGGGAGCTCGGGCTGGAGGGGCCGCTCATGGCAGCGGTCGGGGGAGCTGTCCCTAAAGCCGTCGGTGCCCGCACGCCCNGGGGATGTCGGGGAGCTCCGGAGCAGCCGGGGTGCGGGGTACGAGCCGGACACGCGGGCTGAAGCCGTGCGCCGGGCGCAGGAGAGCTCGGCACCAGCTGGGCACGGGGTCCCAGAGGGTCTGGGGCACCCTGAAGCAGGACCAAGGTGCAGAGTGCTGGGGGGTGTTTCGGGGTGCCCCAGAGTGGGGCCAGGGCAATTTGGAGCCACTCACGGTACGGGCTGCCTGTGGTATGCGGGGTGCTGTGGAGCAGGGCTGGGGCACAAGTCCTGGGGGACACAGGGTGCTTGGGGACAGGAGGGTGGGATGTTCCAGAGTGGCTGGCACAGGATACCTGGGGTCCCTCAGCTGTCTGAGGCTCTCCAGTGTGGGAGTGGGGTGCTGGCTGTTGCCGTGCTCCAGAGCAGGGTGGGCTGGTGAGGCTGGGTTGCACCAGATGCCTCTTTGCGTTAGCCTCCATGGAAACCTAACGTGGCGGGATGTTTGGGGCCAAAGGGGCACTCCTCCAACGTACACGGGAAACTGCATCTCCCTCAGATGCTCTACTTACCCAGAATTGAATGAGTTCAGACGTTGTATGTGGACAATCCCCTTCCCACTCACAGACCCCCAGGATGGGCTCGGTGTCGCAAGGGAGATGCATCCCCTCACCACAGAGTCATACAGCTAAAGGTCAGCAGCTCTTGCGTAGCAGGTGCCGAGAAAAACAGCTGAAATCTGGCAACTGTGGAGCTTAGTAGATCAGACTTTATATAAGGATGATGCACATTCCCCAAGGGCTCACTTGTGTGTCCCCAAAAACAATCCAAACCCACATACACTGGAAGGGCTGCTCAGGGAGGGAGATCACCAGCAGGATGTCAGTGCTGGTGAAACCCATGCGCCACTCAGGGAGTGGCTGGTGGAGGTTTGGGCTGTGGAGCAGGTTTTGTTTCCAAATCTATTGCAATTACCATAAGCAGCTCATGAGTAGTTTTAAAAGCTCATCAACTAAGCGTTTTATGTGGGCTTGATAGGCTTCATTGCTTTCTCCGTTATCTTTTTAAGTCATCCCTCCAGACTGGAGAAATCTCAGGTGACGTGTGGTAACACTGCCCTGAAAAGCTGAGCATGGCATTAGGGACAGCAGTCACCCTGGGAGCATTGGAGTCTGTCTGGGACTCTGTCCAGCAGGGGCCATTTTCTGTGTCCCCATCTGCAGGGTCAGTCTTTGGTTCTCTCCCCCGCTCCTGAGAACATCACTTCCACCAGCAGTTCTCCCATGGGCATTTCTCAGGTGGATGAAGCTCATTCAAACCAGATGCTCTCCATTCATGGTTTAGTTCTCACCATGGCTCGTTTTTCCACCAAAACATGGCTATTCACTAAAAAAAAAAGATTGCCATCAAGGAGGCCTCACCAGTTTTGCGTCCAGATTGCCCCTCAAGAAGGGCACATGCCTGGCTCCTGAGCCATGAAATGAGGGTGATTTTAGCCACCACAGCCAACAGTGCAGCAAAGTGCACAATAACCTGTTTGTGTGGCTCAGCCTGGGAGCAGCAGCCCTTTGCCAGGGGCAGCTGCTGTCAGGTGAGGAGCGCAGCATCTTTCACCACCCCAGCCAGTTCCTCTGGGAGACACCGGGCTGTTCGCCTGGGACCTGCCTCATTCTTTCCCTCACCTCGTGGTTCACTCCACAGTCATGTGTGTGCTCTCCAGCGCCTCACAAGCAGAGCAGACGTGCCGCTGCTTTTGCATAATAAAGTTTAAAATCAATCAACCACGACGCGCGAGGCCGTCGCAAACCAGGCTTCATTAGCACCAGTGTGCAAGAACATTTTGTTTCCTTCAATCCGTCCAGAGCTGAGCTGGTTCAGAACTCCAAATGCTGTCTCTTGTCACTGCTGTGTTTGTGCTGACTCAGTACATAACTGCAAAAGAAAAAAAGCTTTAAATGCTTAATGCTAACCATTCTGCTGGCCAGATGAGAACTTCACGTGTTGCATAACACAGGACAAATCACTCTGTGTGTAGGAACTATTTGCAAAGCACAACAGGATTTTTTTTTTTTTTTTCAGTTTAGAGGTGGGAAACAGCTCAGGGTCAGTGCAGGGTGAGGAGTTCCAGGTGTTGCTGCAGCTCCTCCTCTGGCTCCCAGCCACACGTCCGCTTGTGCTTCAGCTCCAGCACAGCCTCATTAATGTGGTCCAGACTGTTGACAGCCCAGCATGGGGATCAGGGATTTCACACCAGCTGTGTTTGCTCATTTTTAGTGCATAAATATTTGTTTCAAGCATTGACACTTGTTTTTGACACATTAGAGTTTAAGGAGTGGCTCTGAGGTGACAGCACCTTCCCAGTGTTGCCCTTTTTTGTTCAGAGAGGAGGACTGCGTGCTCCTTAGGGTGTCTTCAAAGGCACCACAAGCACTTGTAAACAGGAACATGCACCCTGAATGTCATGACCCCTTTTCCACACTGCTGTCCCTGCTCTACCCACCAGCTTCCTCCAGCACCATCAGACCTGAAAGTCCTGTTGAACAGAGGTGAAATGAGTTCTCCCATTTCTAAACGCGCAGAAGGAGGAAATCATCAGCATCCCAGCCAAGGAGGGGGAGTGTTGCTATCAGCAAGGGCCACTCGGGGCTCATAGTGGCATGTCCAAGCACCAGGCAGTCTGCTGGGTGATCAGGCAAAGAGCCTCAGCACCTGTGCAGACACACTTGTGCCCCAGCAGCGCTGCACCTGGATCCTGGCTGTCTGCAAGCCTTGAGAGTTGGCCTGAGGAATTATTTTTACACCTCAGTACGTGCATATAACATGAAGTGAGTTACTTGCATCATCCCCCCTTCCCCCCCTGCCCAAGCCTGTCAACAAACACATCAGCTTCCTGGAATTTTTGCTTTCTTTACATCATGGTATTTCTAGATGTAGGATGTTATTCAAGCACCAGGTTTCCCCAGCTGATACATGCAGTTCAAAGCCGGTCCTGGGAAGTGGAGCAAAAGGAAGTGGAAGCAGGTGGTGTGGGAGACTCTTTGTCCTGAGCTCGTCGTTTATAACCAACCCCTTTGCTCTCAGGTCTCTGTGTGCAGTTAGGGGAGCTGCTCCAGGCCTGGTTTTCTCTTGGCAGAGGCAGGCAGATTGCCACACTGCTCCGTGAGGTTTGGGATTTGAGTTCTTCACTGTGCTGACCAGGCATTGGGCAGGAAGCAATCATATAAACTACATGGTGTTGTTCCCAAGTCCTGAAACTCTGCTGCTGGAGAGCTCAGAGAGGTCCTGGCTCTCAGTATGGAGGATCAGATGTAAACAGGATCAGGGAATTAAGAAAAAATTAATATTTTTTCCTTCTGACTCATACAGGGTTGCCTGAGGCAGCATCATTCCTAGAGAAATGAGTTGATTTTCACATGGATTGGTGGGACAGAGAGCTGCAAAGTAATATTATCTCATTGTTCATGTAACTAGGCTTATGCCTGAACTCCTGGAGACTGGAGAGTCACAGCGGGAGAGCCCAGATCTGTATCTGGCTCATTTTAGTCTCTTGAGCCAAACATCTTGGCAAAGAGGTTGGCAGAACATTATCGTTCAGTCTTGGGAGCAAGTCCCACATAAAATGGATGGAGATGTCTTTTTCCACAGCATGGGAAGTCATGTGCAAACCACATACCCTTGAGAAGAGAATACAAAAAAGATGAGGACTGTCCCCAGTATCGCAGGGGAAGCCCTAGGATGGGTGACAAGACCATGGGCTGTGGTGGAGGGTGCTATGAGCTTGCCTTGATGCTTTGCAATTGTTTTATTGGTATTTCAATTGAAGCTGAAGATCCTCCACCTACAGGAGATCCCAAGGAGGAGCCCAAAGTCAGCACAGCTTATTCAGCACCACCTAAATCCATGGATAACATAACAAAGGGATTATAGGAGGAAAAGCCATAACGAGCCAACTCCCTGAAGACACCTTTATATTGCAGCAAGGTCCACCACTTCCAAGGAGATTGGTGTCCAGAGGGAGCTGCATCCCAATGGGCAGACCTGGAGATCACATCACCCTCTTCATCTGGATGGAGAGAGTGGATTTGTAATCAGCCTTTACTGTAGGGTCAGACAGAAGTTGCCAACTTCACAAGCTGCTGTGTGTCCGTGTGCCTGACCTGTGGCTGGGGGTGATGCCATGGTGGCCCATCACTGCAGCTGGGGACTCACCAGCTGCCCTGCCCCACTCACTCACCAGCTCCTGTGGCCTTGGCTCCTTGCCCCAGCAAGAAGTGAGTACGTGCTGCCTCCCTCATTTCTTCCTTTCTCCACTTTTCCTGTGTAGCTCCCACCCACCTGGCAGAGATGCCAGCAGGGCTGGCGGGCACCCAGCGCTGCCTTTTCGCTTTGCCAGAGGAGGTTGCAAGTGGCAGCAGGTGGGCTCTGCAGATGGCAGAGCCTCTCTGCAGGGATGCCTCTGTGCTGTCAGGCCAGATCCAGGGTCTGACTTCCTCATCCTCTGCCCTAGTCTTTATTCCTTTCAGCTCCAGCATCTCCACCACCACTGGTGATAACTCAGTGTCCTTGGTAAGGACAGAAGAGCTTTTGCAAAGCCAGTGGCTCAAATTCCATCTAAGAACTGTGTCTGACTGCGTAGAGAATGAAACACCTTGAAGTCTCAGGGAGAAATGCAGGGGGCTGCTCAGGGTCTCCCTGTAGTTCCCCTTCCCCTCAGCCAGACAGAACGAAGCCCTAAACACGCCCTGGGCTGGATTTCAGGCAGGATGAGCAGGTCTGTGTCTCTACCACTGTTATAAATAGCTGCCTGTGGGCTCCTGGCCTGTTCACAGCTGTGGTGGCCTGTTCACAGCTGTGGTGGCCTGGGCAGAGCTTTCTGCTCGAGGAGCAGACAAATATTTCTGTCTGTGCCTTTTTGTTCCACAGGCTGGCTTGCCTCCACCTCTGCTGCACTTTGAACAGCAGGTGAATCATGTTTGGGTAAGGCAGTCATCGCCCTGCCGCCAGCTCCTCCTTTCATAACGCTCAGACGTCACGGCTTTTAAAGAGGTCAAGTTGTTAGTACTGGGAACATTTGTCACCCAGAAACCTGTCCTGGTGGATCTGCCAGAGCAAATTGCAGGGTTTCCTTCGCAAGAAACCTGGCACCATTTCACTGTGGGTTATAGGAAGGTATTGCAGTGAGGTTTGGGGAGTGAAGAGCCTGCTCTGCTCTTCTGAAAGAGCAAATGCAGAATCCTAGAGAGGTTTGCAGGGGAGAGAAAGGTGCTGGGAAAGATGTGTATCCTTAGCATCATTTTTATGAAAATTAATCCCAAGCAATTCAGTGAATAAAGCTCTGCTATAACTTTTAGCTGCTAAATAACATAGCAGAGAGTCTTAATTTACAGATATTCAGAATGAAGGGACAAGTTATAGAAGGATGCAGCATAGACAGGAGCAAGTGTGAGTGCTATGCAGGGAGCAGGAGTGGGGATTTCACCTTCCAAAACACCCTTCACTTGCATGACTCCAGTTCCGTTTGGGTTTTGCTTTTCTTCTTATTCAGCTCAAAAATAGAAGAGTGGTTTCATAGGAAACCTCTGCCCAGCACTCTGCAGAGATTAGCAGACCATAAGCAGGGCTGCAGGAATCAGCTTTTCTGGGAAAGTCAGGATTTCTGACTGTTTCCACTTTTTAGTGGAATGAAAAAGCAGCTTGAAATTTTCCATGAAGAAGGTCACTTGGGAACAGAGGAAAGATTTCTTTTTGATCTCTACCTTAGAGAGCCTTGTTTCCCTAATAGGACACTTTATATAATAAAGCCCCGAGATGCAAGATGAAAAGTCTCATCACAAAATAAAGGTCCAACCTTTCTGTTCTGAAATAGTTGGCATTTATTGAAAAATGCCTTCATTTGAGGGCATCTCTGCATGAAATGATATAGGAAATAGTTCTTTCTCCACACCTAAACTCTCTTGGCATCTCTGCTGCTATGAGGCCCCAGACAGCCACGTGCCGTGCAGGATCCCTGCAGGTGCCCCCAAACGCTGTGAGCAGGAGCAGCACAACCCCTCCTGCTCCCCAAGGATCAGCCAAAGTTATTATATAAATTTGTGTAAACAAGACTTGCTTAAGTAACTCCACGACTGCCAGTTCCTCTTGCTGATCTTCTTTTTGTACTCCGCCCCTGCAGAGCCTGGTGTGATGGGCATTTGGCACAGCTCTGTCCAAGCTCCTCTCCCAGCCAGCTGAAGACACAGCAGCTCCAAGGAGCCCCTGGTTGAACCGTGCAGATGCTTCAAGCAAAGGAGGTGGTTAAAACACCCTGGTGAAGTCAGAGCTCAGGCAGAGCTTGGGAAGCTGCCGCCCGTCACGTCTGTGGGCAAACACCCAGCTCAGCACACCAAGGTCATGCTGGGGGACATGTTCCTCAGGAGAGCTACTGAACTGCTGTGACTGAAGGTCCTCAGCATCCCCAAAAGCCAGATGCTTCACCTGCCTTTTGCCTCCTCCACTGTTTTTAGAGCCGTAATCCCCGTGGCTGGTGCAAATGTTTGTGCCCTACACCCATTCATGTCGCCTGGCTTCAAGCCAGGGCTGAGATACAATGAGGAATTAGAACACCAGAGAACTTGAAATGGTTTTCACCTCCACAACTTTTTGGGGAAGCTTGGCCAGTTCAAATGAAGGCAGGACAAGGGCACACAGAGAGCTACATGCAGGGCGAGGTGCCGAAGGCAGGACAGAGCACCTCGGCTGCCAGAGGAGGCTCCTGGATGTTCACACAGCCAGTCCCTGGATGTGCTTGGCTCTTTGCTCTTGTGCCACAGGGATCTAGCTACACAAGCTATATTTGCACAGAGCTTAGTGCAGTGGCCTGAAGCAGGGACTGTAAAACACAAGCAGCAAACAGAAAGACTTCACCTGGCTTGACACTCACCATCACCCAGCAGTGCAGGGAGTGCCCAACGCCTTGAGCACATGAAGATGCTGAGATTTGGGGCAGTGTGAGGACATGGCTGTGGGGTCAGCTGCAGACAGACATTTGCAAGCTCCACCCACTTTGGGAGCTGGGGCACAAGGCACAGAAGACAATTTCAGGGCTTTTAGATTAAAAACCTGTCAGCTGGAAAGTAGAATCTCACTCCAGTGAGATGCAACACCTCTCAGCTCCAACTGAGCATCTACAGGCAGGCTTGACCTCAGAGTCAGGCACAGCATGCTTGAAAAGTTTCCAACCTTTATCTTAAAAAGCAGAGGCAAGGCCTCCCCTTTTCATGTCCAAACACAGAATTTATTCCAAGACATTCCCATCCTGTAGTAGCATGGCCTGAGGGGACAGTAAAATTCTGCAACTCCATCTACTATTTGGAAGTAGCTTGTGTCTTGTGCAAGAGTCCTCTGTACTTGCACAGGGGGAAAAGTAAAATATGTAAAATAACCCCACACAGGATTATTTTACATTAATGCACCCAAGGGTTCTTGAAGCAATAAGGCAGTTAAAAATCAATCCTTCCCTGCTGAAGCCAAACCAGCTAATTGAAATCCAGTTTAGCTTTTGGGGTTGTTTGTTTTTCCCAACTTCGTGTTTTCCCTTTAATCTTTGTGCTGGATAATTAAGACAACATTCCTCAGCATCTTTCCTGCTGTTTGTTGTGCTTATACAAGAGCCGGCTGGAATTGTTCCACGGAAAGAACATCCAAAGCCACATTCTGTGGTTTCAAGTAAAATCCTCTGCGGTGTTGACTTTTAATCTCGAGTTTGCCTGAAATCTGCATTACTCAAGAAAACACTCATTAAAATAGACTTCTTAAGGAAAACAAAGCAAGGCAGCGACGCGGCAGGGAGAGCTTATGCTCAAGTTTGCATTGAAGTTTTTATTGAGGGTGAGACTTCTGGGCTTGGCCTAATACTGCCGGCAGCAGCAATGGGTCAGGGTTCTGGTCCTGTGTCCTGCTCTGAGGTCCCTTTTGCTGCTGGCTGGACCCTGCCAGCAGCCTGGGCCCCCGCAACTCTCCCTGCTCCCGGTGCGCTCCCTGCTCCCGGTGCTCTCCCTGTCCCCGGTTCTCTCCCTGTCCCCGGTTCTCTCCCTGCTCTCGGTGCTCTCCCTGCTCCCAGTGCTCTCCGTTCTCCCGGTGCTCTCCCTGCTTTCTCCCGGCTCTCTCCCTGCTCCCGCTGCTCTCTCCCTGCTCCCGGTGCTCTCTCCCTGCTCCCGCTGCTCTCCCTTCTCCCGCTGCTCTCCCTGCTCCCGGTGCTCTCCCTGTCCCTGGTGCTCTCCCTGCTCCCCGTGCGCTCCCTGTTCCCGGCGCGCTCCCTGCCCCCGGAGCGCTGCGGGAACCTTACAAAACAGCCGAGCGGTTATGAAACCCGTGGCCCCGCTGCCAGACGTCCCATCCCCGGTAGATGGCGGTGCCAGCTCATTTTTCGTAATTTTTTCCCCTTATTTTTTTCCTTGGCGCCGCGCCCGATGCCAGCCCTCGGTGGCTGCGGCGGGGCTGGGGATGTACAGGCGCGGTCCCTGCGCTGGGGTCAGTGCTGCAAAAAGAGAGAGGTTTGTCGGGGTTTTTCCCCCCTATAACTGCTTTCCACTTGTTTTTGATGAATTTGATATCAGTTTCAACAGCTCAGCAGACTCAGGCTGCTCCATCCCACAACAAGCGGCATGGAGGGCACAGGGAGGATGTTGGTGCTGCCAAATCTGGGGGGACTATGCAGAGCCAGGCAGACAGAGCCCCTGGATTTGTCTCCAGAGTCTATCAAGGTCTTGGACAAACCTGCTCACCCAGGTCCCAGCTCCCCACCTCTTGCTTTTCCTTGACTGTTTCCTTCTGCAGAAGGACAGATAGCACTGGGTAGGCAGTGTGACTGGATGGACAAATACCATTTCTCTTTGGAGGCCACAGCATCTTTATTTGGCTAAGAGTGGTCCAGTTGCCCTCCAGCACCAGCTGCTGTTTACATCTCCACCTCCTCAGTGTGCCCAGGGCGTGCGCTGCTGCTCCAGCATGGAAAGACTAATCCTTGTCTTCCTTCTCGTCATCCTTGGCAATGCCTTGGTCCTGGGGCAGGAACAAAAAGAAAGGGGACAGCATGTGAGGGGAGTGCTGAGTGTCCCATCCCAGATATTTGATAGCATCCACACAGGGGTTTGTAGGTGCAAACCCCACAGGGCTGGGATGCAAGAGGGAGCCAGGCCCCAGCACAGAGCTGAGGGTGAGGTTACCTCCTCCGAGTCGCTGTCAGAGCTGCTGCTGCTCCTTTCCTCTCCCCCATCTCCCTGCTGGGGTGAAGAGAGAGGGACAAGCATCACTGGGAACCCTGGCACTCTTTGCTGTTTGAGCTAGAGCTTCAAGTCAGAGTGACTCCTGGTCCTGTGCGTATCTAGAGCCAGGTTTGGCACCACTGGTGCTGCTGTGCAACCACATGTGACCGTGGCCCCACAGAGCCAAGAGCAAGGATTTCACAGTGTGTGCAGTGCAGGCAGCATCGCTGTCCACACCAGCATCCCATTTGGAGAGAATAAGGAGGGAGAACTAACTAGGAATGTTAGGAGCAAAGAGACAGCTGTCTCTCAGTGGAAAAGCCATGGACACTGTGATTCCTAGGCTGTGGATGGCACAGCTCCATCTACCACAGGCGTGGGGTTGCCATGGGTCAGAGGTGGCTTCCCTTTACAGCCAGGATGTAAATGGCTCTGCAGAAAACTCCATCATTCCCCTACCTTTTCTTCTTCCTTCTTCCTCCTCTTCTGCTTCTCCTTCTCTTTTTCTCCCTCAGTCTTTTCCTTCTCCTTTTCTTCCTTCTCTTTCTTGTCCTCCTCTCTCTCCTTATCTTCCCGTCCAAACCCTGCAGCAGGGCACAGAGGAAGGTTCATTGCCAGCGTGCAGCATCCAGCACACACAAATCCAGCAGGTGCCCCTGGGCCCACACCAAACACTCACATTTCAGGATTGTCGACATTTCACCGAAGCCCGAGAGCTCTGGGGCACAAGACGATCACACCTGCGGCACAGAGAGGACCTGAAGGAGCAACAGGAGAGAGGAGGAAGGTGAGCTTTTCAGGGATGAAAACTCCTCCCTGGAACATTCAGTTTTCACAGAGGCCCTGTGCACTTCCAACCCCCCAAAACAGCAGGGAGGGAGATCAAACAATCGGTGGACTGCACAAAAACCAAAAGGAGCAGGCCTTGTGCCCACACAGGCAGCCCCCACTGCCCTCTGCCCAGGGAATCAGCAAGTGGAAGAAGCAGAGAAATTTCAGGGCAAATGTGCAGGGAGATGTCTAAACTATGATCAGGTGCAAATTACAGAAATATTTCAAATTAAATGAGGAAGAAACAATTAAGAGCAGGTGTGGGGGCTCCGAGGAATCCCCAGCAGAAAGGAAACCTTCCCTGAGGGACAGGGTGATGGCAGAGAGGGAGAGAGGGAGACAGCAGCAAGCAGAGGAGAAACCAAGAGCAAGGGTAAGAAAACTCCCAAGCATTGATTAGGCCTGAAAGGTGACAGATGAAAAGAAAGGAAAGAAAACAGCTTGCTTTAAAAATAGAAGGCCCAAACAAAGCCCATGAAATAGCCTGGGCAGGTCAAACCCTCCCTCTCATACACAAACAGGGCAGCAGGGGCGAGGGATCAGGTCCCTTCTGCTTGCTGGGAAGAGCAGGATCCTTCCCTGCTGCAGCAGGTAATTAGGAAATAGTTTCTCTTCCAGCCAGTGATGGAGGGAGGCAGAATATTAATGCTTCCTTTTAATGGTTTTTAGCCACAAAATGACATCATCTGGTTGGTATTATTGGCCCTTTTGAAAGAGCCAGTTGCAGCCTCTGAGCCGATAACATTGATTTGTATTTTCTAGGCAGGTTTTTAAACCCCCAGGATGCTGCAGGGGAGCAGAAAGCAGTGGGGCTTGGGGTGGCAGCAGCGGAGAGGGAGTTTGGATGGGAAGGAAAGAAGTGTGGGAAGTGACTGATAAAAGATTTAATCAGTGCAAAGTTAAAATCTAATTAATAATGAACAGCAATCTAATTCATCTCCGTAATTAAGAAGTGTAACTACTAATTGAAAATAATCACATTTTAATCTAAAATCATTAAAAATAATCAAACATTAACAAAAGAAAAGGCAGCCCCTGGGAAGGAGTAGGAGAAGGTATAGGTGATGCTGTGACCCCAGGTCCTGCTCACCAAAGCTGCCCCACAGCTCCCATGGCGTGCCCAGCCCTGAATCCATGAGGATGCCCCTGCCTTGTGCCTTCACTGCCAGAGGGGAGCAGATGGGGAAGGCACAAGGTATACAGAGGTGGACATCAAGCTTTGCACTAAGAGATGGACAACCAGACCAAAGTCCAGCAGCCAGGGCTGGGAAGGAGTAGTGCTGCCCCAATACATGCCAAAAAAATGCCTCTGTGGGGGGTTAAACCCTTTTATTTCCCCCTGCACTGCTACCCCTGTCCCTGGGGACTGACCCAGCTGATTTCCAAAAGTTGAGGTGGGCTCTGACAAGCTCCTGTCTGGGGGTGCCACCCAGCACCCTGTGCAGCCCCTGCCCTGGGTGCTGGCTCCTGATGGCTGCCAATGCTCAGCTTTTTCCCATTCCATCCCATCCCAGACCAGCAGATCCAGTTTTGCCTGTTCCTCTGGAGCCTCGGCCACCTCGTTTTTCGGGCAGGCAGGTTTGCCTGCCCCAGATGAGCTGGTTTCCCAAAGGCCAGGCAGACAAACCAGCAAAACCCAGCGACCAGCTGAAGGTCCCCACGGACCAGCTGCAATTGTTCATAGCCAAGCCGAGCATGAGGTGCAGCTGGATCAGACCTCGGGCTAATGGAGCAAACCTGTGTGTTCATACCCTTCCAGATGAAGCCTGGATGGCCTTACCACCCCCAGGCACAATAGGCTCACAGTGAGCCCACTCCCATCTCAGCCAGGGGACTGTGTCCTTTCCACAAGGCTCAGGCCCCCATTGCCATCCCCAAGACCACGTGGAGCACAAACTGTCCCAGGGATGCTCCTGCTGCACCCTCATTCACCCTGCCCTCCTGCTCTGCTTCTCCAGCCTGTAAAATACACAGGTGAGTCTGTAAATTCCCTGGGTGGCACAAGGGAGAAAGGGAAAGGCCTTACCTGGAGCTGAAAAAGAAGTGATCTCCTCGATGCCTGGCTGGCAGCAAGCAGGGCTCTGGGTATTTGAGTGTTGCGGTCTCCTCCCCAGTCCCACTTTCGGAGCAGAAAAACTGGCTCTGCCATCAGTCACGGACAGCACATGACACCGGAAACATGACCGGTCCCATTGGTACCCACAGGAGGCATTGCCTCCAGCACGGGCAGGAGCAGAGAGACCTTCTGCAAGCAAGTCAGGGCAGCTCTTGAGGCTGCAGACATCCATGGGGACCAGCCCTGGAAGCAGGGAGAGCCCTGGGGACTCAGTCTGGGAACATGCTATGGTCAGGACTTCTGGAAGTACGGAAAAGGGGCTTTGGGGGATGCTTACTGTGGGTGGGAGGTGTCAGGCAGCTCCAGGAGGTCCAGGCAAGGCCGGACCAGGCAGAATTCCCAGCTCCTTCCGATGCTTGTCCTTACTGCTGGCTTTCACTCCAACATACCATTAAGTAAATACCTGTCAGCAGAGAGCAGTTACCAGCACGTCTAAACACTTGCATAATGTGCCTTCCCTCTAATGCAATGCCCTCATTTCTAACAGCACCAGTATGGGATAGTAACAGTAACAATAGTGTCAGAAAGGGCTTGTGTACCCAACTAATTTGTTTTCCCCACCTAATAAAAGGAATTAGCTCTCCCGTAAGATTTGCCCCATTTAAAGCCTTCAACTCTACAACAAAGTTGCTCCCACAATCATTTGACTTTCATTTACAGTAATTGCAGGGTGTGTGGAGCCCCCTCCCACAGAGTGAACCTAACCCTGGGTAACCCATGAAGGGAGCAAGCAGCTCTACAGAAGTCCCTTGTCCCACAAATCTGGCTGTGTCTGCCCCAGGCCTCCTCCACCACTGCTTGCACTGGCCCCAAACCCAGAGCAAGAGTCCCATTGGCAGGTTTAGGTCAGAAATGAAGGATGGGTTTTAATGTCCAGGGTGGATAAACCCTGGAGCAGCTCAGCCAAGCCAGTGACAGAGTCCCTGTTGCTGCCCAGTTTACAGTCAATAGCTCTGGTGCTCTTGCAGAGATGCTTCAGCTCACACACAAATCGCTCGGGGAACTCCTGCTGCCAGCACTTAGTCTTGGGGTAAAAGATGGCAGCAATCCCATCTGTGCCAGTATGACACAGCTGCCAGGTCAGTGCAGCCAGGGAATTTGGTGGAGATGTGCACATGGAGCACCCTGAAATCCAGGGAGGATCTGTTCAGTGTTGGGACCAGCACTGGCATCCAACCCATGCCTCTGAGCAGCTCCTGCCACCTTAGAAGGATCCTCTCCCACAAATACCAAACTCGACCTTATTTTTAACTGATGACCTCATTGCTCACTCCCTGCCAGCCCCAGCTGGGCTCTCAGTCCTCTGATGCCTCCAGCACCCTCCAGTGAGAGCAGCCCAGGGGACAGCCCTGCCATTGCCCTCTGGACACGGGCACACAAAGCATCACCCAGGGAACCAGGACCATCCTGACCACCAGGGCCAGGCTACAGCCACCAGCATCTTCCAGCACAGGCATGGCTGCCACCCCCAGCAGGACAGCAGAGTGGCAGCCAGGGACACCTCCAGGTCCCAGCCCACAGACTGCACAGGCTCTGCTCTCACCCTGCAGCAGGCACAGAGCTGCCCTTGAAGGAGGGAAAGCACCTGCCAGCCAGCACCCAAACACCAGCGCGTGGTAACCTCAAGCTGCTGGCACAGGAGATTCCCAGGGAACATGAATTAGCACAGTACAGGCCTCTTGTCCTTTGTTTCTGTGTCAAGGAGCCTTTGACTACAGAACACCCATCTCCGCTTGAGTCATGTCATCACAGATCACTCGTTATTTTGGATTCAATGTACACACCTGAGAAGGAAATGCCAGAGCTCTCCTCCTCCTGCCACGAGCTCCCCCCTTCCTGCCTCTGAGTCAGGTCCTCTAATTTGTGCTGTGGGTGACCTGGGACAGGTGTCCCTTTAGTCAGGGCCACCAGTGGCAGCAAAGCTGCTGCTTCTTCCAAACGAGGACAACTGCTCATCCTGCCAGAGGTTCTGCTGCTACTGAACGTGCACGTTTTAATAATGGAAAATGAGTCCCTGGCAAGGTGGTTGGGCAAGGCCTGGGAGCACATCCCAAAGCCTTTTGGGAAGACCAAGCCTTTTTTATGTTTTAAACCTTTCCACAGCAGGTGCCAGGAAGCAGCTTTTACAGCTGCAACTAACAGAACCACTCCCAAGGAAAGGAAACAATTGTGGAAGGGGTTTTTTTCTCTCCAAGTCACTGCCAGCATCTTAGCTGACTCTTATCTATTCCCAGCCACCTCTCACCTCCCCAAACACTACCAGAAGTGTTCAAATTAGTGTCAGCTCTCATTAGGTTCACACGGAAGGCAAGGCCAAGCAGGAAGACCTCCAGACAGCTGGATGCTGAATTCTGATGAATCCTTTGCACAGAAAGATTTCAGCATCAGTGGAACTGTTTTTGGTGTCTATTGCAGACCCTGCACTGGCACACAAATGAAGCTGGTGCACGTCTGATTATTGGCTGCTGTAACAAAATCCAGGTGGGCACATGACTGAAAGAATTACTGTCTGCATGGTTAAAAAAAAATCACCTCATTTCCTTTAATTATTAAACTACTCTACACTAAAGCACTGCAGGTCAGTAGAATTTATCTGCAAAAAAGCAGCTGCTGCTTCATAAAACCCCATTACCTTTATTTCTTCTCTTCTGACATTTCTGTACATTTTGGCTTCTTGGCAGGAGCAAAGCTGCCGTTTTGCACTGACACAGGAACTGGGAGCTCATCTGTGGGAGCTCTCACTCCCCAGCCTGGGTTCAGAGCATTCTTTCCTGCCATGAGAAAAATCCCAGCTGTCCTGGCCCCAGAGCTGCACCCAGCTCTGCCCCAAAAGATGCAGTCAGGGCTGAGAAAAAACGTACTGTTCTTTTATTTCATTCGTGCCCACTGCTACCTGATAGCTTTTAAGTGAAACGGTTGTCAAAACAAATCCTTTATTTAATAATGCTATCAACCAAAAGAAGAAAAAAATACAGATTTTTATTGTAGTGCAGATTTTTTTACCCCAGACACACTCCTTTCAAGTCCGGTTTTAGGATGCAAGGAAAAGCTCTCCCTTTAGAGATTCGGTCTAACCATGACTAAGGCAGGGCTTTTTCCATATATATAAAATCAGAGCATTAGCCAAAAGGTATTCTAATACAAAAAACACTTCTCTACTGCACAAGTAGAGCAGAGGAGTGTTTTAAGCTTTCAGTATAGCAGAGATATGCAAGACCTGCTAAAACCCAGAGGATTTTCAAAAGGGGATTTGAGCATCATTGTTACCAATGAGCAAGTGCAGAGGCAGGTGTGACACTCAGTCACCTCTGGTTAGCTATTATGGACTTCTTGAAATTCCATTTTAGCTGTGCATTTCTGCTCTTGTGATTCCAACAGAGGCTGCTGCCTCCCCATGGGCAGACTCAAAAGATAAAGGAACAAAGCAGGGAACTTGCATTGTCCAAAGAAACAGATACCATACGTGGAGCAGCTTCTGAGGCAAATTAGGACTCCTACTAACAGAACCAAATTGCTTCCTCTCTCCCTACTTTAATATATACCTTCCAAGAAGGAGCATTGCATTAGAGTGTTTTTCCACAGAAAGAGAAGACAAGCAGGATGTGAGTCTGTGAACAGCCTGTGGCTGACATGTCAAGCTGCACTGGAAAAGGGGAATCCTCCTGCTGAATTCTCTCATTAAATTGCCCAAACACGAATCAATCCCTTTTAGTCGGTTCTCATTTATTGCTATAAAGCCAAGTACCTGCATTCTCAGGGCCAGATCAGCATTTTCCCAGCTCGTGCTGAAGCAAGCACAGCATGAGAGAATGAGAAACAGCCCCCTGGTGAGAGTCCCTGTCCCACATGCCTGAGACAAGACAGACATCTTCAGGAAGCTGAGCTTCTCTTCAGCAACAACAGCTTGATCAGGAATCCTCTCTGCTCCATTCTGCCCAGTCTAGGAACTGCAAGGTTCATAATCATAAAAATTTGTCTTTTCTTGCACCTCCTATCCAATATTCACTTCAGCACAAATGCAGAGCTATCAGGAACCCAATTATGTCTGACTTAAAAATCACACCATGATTTTAGCTAACTCTAACTAGCCAGCTGCTACTCTTCTCTTCAGCACTGGAGAAGCTCTCTGGACTGTGAACACAAAGAGCTTGTTAACACATACAGCAGAGAGATTTCAGTGAAAAGATACAGACAGTCCATGAAACAGAGAAGCAATCTGCACTTTTAGTCTGTCACGTTGTCCACCAGCCTGGACTATGCTAATCACATCTCTCAGTGTGCTGTAAGAGCTGTCATTGCCAGACTGCACTTAATCACTATTCCTGCAGCAGCAGTGAACAGAGTTCATCTTTTTCCCTTTAATAAGTGCCATTACATCATTCTCCAGCATGGAAACTACGATGTGGGAAGGTCAAAAAGTTCTTAATTAGAAGGATTTTTATTACTGTGATAGTTCCGTTCTAGCCTCAATAAGAGAGATCTGCAGTACAGGCAGCAAGAGCTGGAAGGCATCTTGGATATAGGAAGCACTGTTTGAAGCCTGTGAAAACAAAAATCAAAATACACACATGAATAACTACGCTACCAATCAGCTTTACTCACCACATACTCATTTCAAACAGCATTGATTATTGCACAGAAAAAACAGAAGCCTAGTGCTTGCTGGATTTTAAAGGCTTCATTCTAGAAATCAATTTTATATCAAGTTTTTGAGGGGCTTTATGCCACTAGGCAAAAAAAGCAACTGGCTTAAAGACTGCCAAACAAGATCAGTTCCAATCCAAATGGAGGATACTGTTCTCAGCAAGAGAAGAAAAGTGTTTATTTCTAAGTGAAGCATAGCACGCTGTGGCAGGAAGGAAGAACACATGAACATGAAACACCCCTTTCCTACCATACCTCAGAGCTCTGCAAGCCTGAGAACCAACTTAACAGTAACAAAGTGTTGAGACTCTTGCATGCTGATTTCTGAACTTGTCTAAGGTTTGACTTTGGACATTTAAATTCTAAAAATGCAGGCTGCTGAATTTAGTATGTGTCTCCTGACCCATCGTAACTGTGAGCTGACACTCACTCACTAAGTAACTCATCTCTTGTGCAAATCTACAGACATTTATCAAAACTTTCAAGTTATTAGACAGGTAAGCCCAGTTTTAGACCATGGGTTAGAGAACTTGGCATGCATAAGGATCCTGAAGTGGGAAGAACCAGTGTATCTATTTTTAAAGTATTAGCTTAAAGTTTTAATGTTAGCATAACTGACCTCCAAAAACACTCCAGTGATTAAGGGATTAAGCACATCTGCTTTCTCTTTGACCTGCAGAGATCAGACATACATTATCTTGATTGAAAATTTGATCACATTTCTTCAAGCAAGATAAATCTAAATCCTCAGTAAGTTTAAAACCACCACTGCTCCCTTAACTAGAGGAAAGCTAAGCCACAAGCTTAGCAGCCTTGTAGCATGCGAATAAGAACAAAGCTGACCTGCGGCCAGCACAGGTTGGCTATGAATATACACATCACATCTTCAAACGAGCTGGGGACAAGTGCAGAATCCAGAGATGACGATACAATCTTCAGTAACACCCGAGCGCTTTGGAAAATCCACAACAGGCTCACAAACCTTTTTTGCCTCTGTCTCCTTAACACCGTGAGCATCAATTCCCACCCCCACTCCATGCTAGGCTGAGTGCAGCAGGAGCCTCTCAAAAGCTCAGCTGCCAAAATTTGAGGAACCCTGGCCTAGAAGATCAGTTCACAGGGAAAAAACTACATATGTAAATATGCAAAAACTTTGTTTTGTTTTGTTTTCATGGCAAAGATCCCAAGGCTGTTATCAAATAACCACATCTCATTCCTAAGAACCGTGGTGTAACTCTTACCCCTGCAGTTGTTAAGCACGTTGTGAACTCTTTAGAGAAAGCTGACAGTTCTTTACACAGGATGATCGTCAGTCTGTGGAGGAAGACAGGGAAAACAATGAAGTAAACACAGTCCTCAAGATGAAGTTTCTTTCTGCATTCCCCTAAAACATAAATGCCTTGTTTCCATGTTTATTAAGTTAAATTAAACCAAAATTGATATAGAACAGATAAATGGTGTATGAAAATTCAGAAGGTTCCCAAATAAAATACGGAGTGGAAAGATGGAAAACAAATAATTAAAGAAGAAGATCTTAAAGAGCACCCAGAGGACAGACACATCCATTCCAGAAGGAACAGTACTAACTTGCCTTTTTTTACTGGCAAGTGTCATTTTCTGAATTAGAAAGTACTGCATATTTCAGACCCATGCCAAGTGTCTCCTGTGCAGTAATTTTGCCGTCTCACGTACCAAGCATACTAAATGATTAACAGAGAGGTGATCAGGAATCACTTCTATACAACTGCTTTGTCATGTTTTAAATCTCTGCCTACTGACTAGCACAAGCTTAGGGCAAATATTCTTCTAGGCTGCACAAAGCTTTCAGGTAGGGTTTCCTTTTCCTTATCAAGAAATGTCTTTAAGCTGGAAAGAGACAGCTGAGTTCTGCTAAAAGATAATGATGCCACCCATCACAAATTCACAAATTTGCCCAATTCCCAAATTTAAACACCTATGCATTATTCAAGAGCCCTGCATTGCATGGATTTCCAAAAAATTATTAGACAGTTTAATCAGTAATTATATGCTATCCATTTACTGAGAGATGCACTCACTGTGAAAGGGACTTGGCTCTGTCTGTGGCTGTCACCTCTTGTTTCTGACCATAGAGAAACAAAGCTGCAGTTTTGTGAAACATTTCAATGGAGCAGGCTGTCATCTCTGCCAGGCTTCTTATGGCAAATGCATGAATATCCTGCAAGAGTGACAAAAATTCCCCTTACCATAAAAAAACTAGCAGCTTTTATTATTTAAAACAAGCCAATCACACAACACACTGTCACTACTCTGCCCTTTCAGACCTCAGAACCCACACAGAAATAGAAACCCATACACTCTGTGAGTCACAACCGTAACTCAGCAGCCAGATAAACATTCTGCAGGCAGATATTCTTTTCCTTGATTACTCAGTTACCTCTACTGATTTCTTAGCATCATGTTCACCATCTCTAGATTCTACTTCTTGGTTTTCTTCACTTTCTTTTTCTTCTTTAGAAAGACTGCTGTTGAATTGTGCTATCCACTCATGAGCAGATGTCCTCACCTGTAGCAAGATGTGCCATAATATTTAATGTCTGGAATGAAGCCCCCCTGCACACCACAAGACAATGGAGTATTGGCCCTCTCCAGAGAAAAGAAACAACTACAACTCCTTCTGGGCTTCTGAGAAGAACCAGGACAAATAATCCCAGTGCCTTCAGGATTTTGCAAAAGTTTGGCTGCACTGATGTAGTTGAGGGCAGTTGTTTCTCTAGCACCAGGGGCTGGAGTTTACCAACAAGACCAGACTATCAGAGGTGCTATAAAAACATGTCTGCAGAATGCTGCTGCCACTTGGTGGATCTGAAGGGTAGTGAAATAATGGTAAGAAAGGTGAGTCTTCCTCATACCAGCTCCTGAATACAGTAAAACCAGGTGCTTTGTACCAAGAGGAGGCCTTCAGTTCATGACTGTAGGTTTTTTTGCTGGGGTGGCTGAAGGTTCACATGATTCTGCTCCATGAAGTTAAAGGAAAAGGCCCATCTCCTTCGCCTACCATTGCCAAAAGATCTGAAAGATAGCTTGTTTTCATGCATTTGATATTTTCACAAGCAAAGCAGGTGAAGAGAAGCCCTTCCAGTGAGGAAACTCTCCAGCTTTTAGAATATGGAAAATAACTCACCATGATCACTTTTTCTGGCTTGGAGGAGATGTGCAATTCTGAAAACAGCTCTGTTACTTCTTTTGTGAACTCCTCGTCTCCTAAAGGACAGGAAAGGTTAAAGAATCCACACAAAGGACAGATTCAGGAATAAGCAGCACTTCAATGCACAACTAGTTCTGCACAAGTCTGTCAACTGTTTCCTTTATTTCTCTTTGAATCATCACCTCAGGCAAGAACGCATCAAACCCAGTCTTTTCAAATACAATTTCTAAGGTAAGTTCTGCAAAGGTGGAGACATCAGTGCCTGAAGGTTAGTTCTTGCTTTCTCAATTCTGGTTTTGTAGCTAAGGTAACTCCTTTTTTTATTTTTTAAATTTTTTTTACAGGCAGCCTTTTATAACACACTAACTTGCATATCACCTTGGAGAGTCTGAAATATCACTTAGAGCCTATGGTTCTCCTATTATATATGGCACAGCAGATGTGAGATCCATTATGTGCAAATATAAAAGATACATTAAATGTTGAATGATAGCAAGTGCAGGTGTGTAAGCCCTCCCTGATGAGCATTTAGGTAAAAGCAATGCAAGAAATTTACATTTAAATCCATGTAATTCTCAAGAATCAGGGCTCTTGTGTGCGAAGGTACCTCTGAATCTTTTGCTCTGTGTGGCTAACTCTCATTTAAAAAACAAATAAAAAACCTTTTTGCTTTCCTACATGTTGGACAACTCTGTTCACAGTTCTCCCTTCCTGGTCAAGGAAACCCACTCTCTCTCTGAATTTGCATCTTGGCTCAGGGTCAGTTGTATCAACTGCCCATGAGTCAAACAACTCTAATCCTGCTCTGGCAAGAAATCACTCCTGCTATGGAATTACTGCACAGCAGCTTTCCAGAGATGAAGGGTGTTGCTACCTGTCATGCCCCTGGACACAGATGGCTTTAGGATTAAACATCCAGCTAAAGAATAACTTAAATTTGGCATTGTGCCCATTGCTACTGAGCAGGGCTGGATGGTTCTGCACTGACGACCAGCTTCTCTTCTCAGAACCTGGGGCTCTCTTACCCTTCTTTTCTTCCTCTTCTTCTTCAAAGAATTCAGGTAAAGAAAAAGCTTCTTTGAGTTGTTCCATTTCCTCCTCAAGTGTGTCCAACTTCTCTCCAGACAGGGCATTCAGAACTGCTTTCACCTGGTTAGGGGCAGCACAGCCAAAGAGAGAATCAGTAAATCCACCCAATAGGATGGAAAAGGCAGGCCAAGGTAGCAAACCAGTGGCTGTGAGGAGAGCAACCTGTGAAAAGTCGGACACCTGCAGGAACTGAGGCTGGCTGGGGTAGAGGGAATGGCTTTAGGAGCTGAGGACAGGACAAACTGCTCCCAAGGTAAACACCAGATCCTAATACAAGGATCAAAGTGAAGTTCTGTAATCATTTTACAGCAAGTTCTGAGCACTTGATTTTACATGTATATACATATATTTCTAATCTTTTTTTCCCTTGCTCAGATGAACTCAAAATAGAAAGCAAAATGCTCAAGGCCATTACCTTTGATTCACTCTCTCTGGAAAGCATCTCTAAGGCCTCCAGATGCGAAAGACCCTGAAACTCATCAAACAGTAACCCATAATGGGCTTTCTTCTCAGTAGCCATGGTAACCTCGGTAGCTGTCTGCTGCTCTTCTTTCTCCTTTGCCTCTCGTAAGACCTGAAAAAGAAAAGCAGAAGCCTCGTCACAGTGCCAGGAGATAGAGAATATAGGAGGAAAAGGCTTTTGGCTCAATAGCAAAAATGGTTGCTTAATGACAGGACCACAAAAGAAGGGAGATGAGAGAAACCAATGAGGTGCTGATAGGGAACTGCTGTACCTGAGATAACGTGGAGGTTCTGTTTATTAGGCCCTTTGTTTTTTTGAATCCAGGGTCTCCCTCAGCTATTACATCCATTGTCTTTTTCCCGATGAATTCCAAGGCATCCAGACCTCCACTAATAACACTTTTCCCCTAGGAATCAGATTTGGATAAAGACAGCACATAAAACTCAGAGAAGATTATGCAATGGAAGAAATTGAATTGGGAGGGTTTTATCAGCACTCTTATGCTGGGCATTCACATAAAAGCCAAATTGGTCCTTGTCACCCTAAAATTCAACCCTAATCATCACAAAGAGAGCAGCAGGACATGGAAAGAGCCACAACACATTATCACCCAACAGCTTATTACAGCACCCAGACAGCTGCAGCAATCTGATGGGAGATACATTTTTAGTTTGTGAACAAGCTGGTTCTCAGCACATTGCAGTATTTAGCTCTCATCCTTCCAACGAGAAAACACCAGACCTGTGGATTTTGATTGCTAACTTTTGTTCAAGCCTTAAAAGCAGAAACAGAAGCCAACTTTCCATCTGCAGCTCTTTCAGATTCCCAGGCAAATTGACAAGACAGCAGATCACAAAAGCAGTTTCCAAGGGTAATGGCTTCCTTTGAAGTGCATTTCTCATGGTCACAGGAGCAAGCTGATTTCCAAGCAAATTGGGCTAGTTTCACAGAGGTTTTTGAAGAGGAGAATGGATTTCATCTCTGGATAGTTCTGTGGAAATCAGTGGAAATACTCCAGGAATGAGTCTGACCCTGCATTTACCTTACTACTCCAAAGGAAAGGCACAGAGATGACAGAGTACAGAGGTGACATGCCCAGAAATGCACGCTCTGCACAATCCACTGTGAGGATTTTTTTGCTATGTACCAACATCCAATACAGAACTATCAAAATTCAACACATTTTTCACATTAGGTGCCAGTAAGAAGCAAGGCCTAGGATAAGGGTTGTCTGAAGGTTGGAAGAGTTTCTCACCATGCATCCCACAAATGTCAAAATTAAGTTTCCTCTTACAGTGTTTCAGATGAAAGGCCAAAACCCCAAAGCTCCCTTAAACCCATTTTCTCCCGCATTCCCAACTCACTCACTGTGCTTTGGACAGCAGTAGAGATGGTTGATAAAACCTCCAGAGCCCCAGCAATAGGGAAGGAGCTGCCATCATCAGCTGCATCAGCATTGCTGGCAGCAGGATTCTCACTTCCTGCATTAGAAGGCACAAAATTAACTTCCTGACTTCCAAAACAAAAAGATCCTGTCAGCCACAGAGTGGAGAAAATCAACAGACATCAAATATCAGCCAGGAGCAAGACTACAATTCAGATTATTTTCCTCTCTACTTTTCAGAGCTAACAGAGCTAAGCAAGAGTATTATTTTAATGGTTTGATTATCAATCTCAATGTGCAAGGTGCACAGTAAGGTGATGTCATTTTGGGGCTGATCATCTTATGAAAAACATTTCAAGGTTGTTCTTATGCAGTACAAAACTGACCTCTTGTAGCGTCTTTAGACTCTGACGAGATTTCACTAGGACTGGGGATCCCAAGGGTTGTTTCTGCTTTTTCTATGACATTTGAAATACCTTGACCTAGAGAAGACAGAAATCAGAACAGAAATACGATTAGAGCTGCATATTCTTTTTCATTATTCCGGATTCCTTCTGTTCAAAACAGTTTAACCAGCACTAAAACCTCCTTCTATCCAGCTTGCCTACCAATGTAATGAACCAAGGTTTCATCTCGGCTTTTAAATGAAGTTGTAAACACTGGCTGAATACCAGTCTAAAATACCAGGTGAAAATTACAAAAACGCCTTAAAAACTTGAAAGTTCTGTCTGTGCATATCTCCTTAATCTCACTGTACCTTTTGGTACAAGCTTTTTCCATTACTTGAACAATTCTCTTGACATTTTTCCAATAATGGCTGCTATAACTGAAATCACCTTCCCCAGAAACAACTTCTAAAGCACCAGCTTGAGACACAAAACATGATTAACATATTTATCAAATACCAGAAAGAGCCTTACCTACAGTAGCTACGGTAGCAGATGCAGTTGACAGAAGAGATTTCCCCCAGCTTCCCCAGTAGCCCCACCCTGTCTGAACTGCAGGAGGATCTGAGACCTTTAATGAAGAAAAACAGAAGACTGATGCAGGCATTATGGTGAGGAAAGGAACAGAAGCAGTCTGTGCTGAAACATGTGGCTTTTGTGCAGCTTTTTCATTTCAGAGAACAGCAATGTGAATTTTCAGAAAGGAGTGGGGCTTATGCTCAGAGTTCTCCTGTGTTCAAAGACGTGAAATGTGAAGTCACATCATTCTGAGCAAGCACAGGAACGTACCTTGATGGTTTCAGCTGCAGGCTTTTCTGTGGCAGCAGGCTGGCTTGGGGGCTTGGGTTCAGGTCTTTTCCGAGTCACAGGCACAGTCTCTTGTTCTCTTCCTTCATTGCTCTCAGAGCAGCCAAGTTCCTCTGTCTTCTGTTCATTTTCATCTTCGTTCGAGTTTTCTCCTTTCAGATTTTCACCACTGTCTTCCTCAGACATGACTACAAACAACCATAGAAAGCAAAGCAAATAAAATAATCACTCCCTTGCACTTTGACATTAGTTCAAGAGCATCACGTTGGCGTTTTAAAATTAAACACAACAGTGTTGCCACACATACCCACACGTATGTACACCAAATTATGTCTGACTCAAAGAAATGTCATACTTGGAAGTTTAAAGTCCCACAGGGACACGTGGCTTTATCTAACTGACACACCCTCTCTGCAGGGAAAAAAACAGTTCGCTAACTCTGAAAAACAAATGACGGTACAAAAGGGCCTCAGATAATCAAACCCATTACGTGTTCCACCAAAATAAAAGTGAAAACAAAACGCTTGGGATGGCTGCTTTGAGGAGCGCAGGATACAAATGGAGACAGCTGTCAGAGAGCTGAGCAGGCAGGGAGGCAGCGCCGGGGTCACTTCCGTACTGGGGGATGAGCACTGCAGGGCACGAACGCCCCCCAGAAGCTGCGCTGTGCTCCAGCTGCCACAGCAGCCGGCCCAGCATCGCGGAGCGGGGATGGGGAGCCCTGAGCGGGGCTGTCACGCTGCTCCCGGGGCCCGCGTGTCACCCGTGCGGGCTCCTCGGGCAGCAGCTGCGGGTGAGGTGACTTGCAGGGCCAGGCAGGGCCAAGCCGAGCACCCCAGGGCCCCCGGGACCACACTGGGGTGACGCCGAGTCCCCGGCCAGGCGCTCGCTGATGCAATCGGGCCAGCTGCCCCCGCCACGGGGCAGGCATGGATGGCCTCAAGCGAAGGAAAGGGACAGCTCCGGGTGGAGCTGGGGACCCCCACCCCATCTGCCCAAGACCTTCCACAGCGACTACCGGGACCCAGCAGCGACCACGGCCTCCGGATCACTCCGGCACCCTCCCCACCCCGCAGCCCTGGAGGCCTCCCTGTGCCTCCGCTTCCCCGGGAGACCNGGCAGCGGCGGAGGGGGAGGCCGCGGGCCCGTGTCCCGGCTCGCTCTTTTGGCGTGGAAATGGAGCTGGGGCAATAAGGGGCGGGTTCGGAGGGCAGCGAAGGTGGTGGAGGGCCTCGAGGGGAAGCCACACGAGGAGTGGCTGAGGTCACTTGGTCTGGTCAGCCTGGAGAGCAGGAGACTCAAGGCAGAGCTCATCGGGGGC
>VZTH01016797.1:114635-169414 GCA_013397815.1 Aleadryas rufinucha | reverse complement strand
GGCTGCAGCTCCTCCCGAGGGGCAGCGGAGGGACAGCTCCAAGCTCTGCTGTGTGACAGTGACAGGACCCAGGGAAGGGCTGGAGCTGTGTCAGGGGAGGGTCAGGCTGGATATCAGGGAAAGGTTCTTCACCCAGAGGGTGCTGGGCACTGCCCAGGCTCCCCAGGGAATGGGCACGGCCCCAGGGCTGCCTGAGCTCCAGAAGCGTTCGGACAGCGCTCTCCAGCACGGGGTGGGATTGTTGGGCTGTCCTGAGCAGGGCCAGGAGTTGGACTGGGTGATCCTTGTGGTTTCCTTCCAACACAGAATATTCTGTGAGTTTGTGTTTCTGGCATGACGTCATGCCCCAGTGACACCAGCCCGCGTGACGTCACCCTCCGTGACCCCGTGCCCTCGGCTGCAGTGTGTTCGTGTCGTGTGTCCCACTGCCGCCACCAGTCCAGCGGGACCAGGGCTTTTCCACAAGTGGACTTGGAGCACACTGGGGCTGTGTGAACACGGTAATGCTAAGTGGAACTTTGTGCCTGATGGTTTTTAGCTGACAGGGCAAAAAAACCTGTTTCGGTGCACAGCCGATGCTGTGTCGTGGCGAGTTACCCCGTGACAGGTGTCAGGCAGCCAAGGGATAAGCACAGCAAACATCGTGTCCTGTCAGGCAGCCAAGGGATGTGCGCAGGAAAACACCAAATCCCATCAGGCGGCCACGCCCAGCGAGGCTGGCCCTGGTGTCCTGTGGATTTGCTCCTTAGGTTGTTTTTTGTGCCGCGGGTGCTGCCATTCCCCCGCAGAGCTTTGGCTGGTGCCAGCAGAAGGTGAGCCCTCCCTGCGGCCTCTCCCATGCTAGGGGCACCCAGAATGGTTTTTGTCAAGACCGTGCTGTCTATGTTCATAAACCCCCTCAAGAGTTCCTGTCTGCAGGGCTCTGCCAGTGCATCTCCCTGGTTTGACAGAGGGTCAGAGGGGGCTTGCAGATGGTATTTCTGCAAGACATCAGCAGCCTGTGCTCTGTCAGGTGTGTCTCGGTTTATTGCCTCACGTTACTCCAGGTATGAAGTGATGTTATAAGCAGTGAATGTAAAACCATATAACTTGCAACCTCTTGGGCCCCAATTTTGCAGTGCCATATAAATGTGTGTAATTTTAAGTACTATCAGTGCTTCCACTGACCTCAGTGGGACTACTTAGAGCGCTCTAAGTTAGACACGAATACACTTCTTCAGGGTAAGAGCCAAGGATGACTCATACAAGCGCATGCATCACAGATTTTTATCTTTCCACTGCTATTTGTTGTTACAACTTATGGTTTAATAAAGGTTAAATGTGTTGAGCTCAGCTTCAGGTTCAGTTGTAAAATAGCCAGTTCCTATTCTGGCACATTTCATCTTGCTTGAGCTTAACACTTTGTTGAAGAATTGTGACGTTGGCACTGATCGCGCTTTATCCTTTTTGGGTCCTTTATCAGCTCCAGCAGCTGTTTTGCATAAGTGCAATGGATGAAGAATATGGATTTTGCAAATCATTTTATTGTTCCCAGCACTCGCCAGCGAGAGATCATTGTCTGCTTAGCAATAATGGCTTTTCCAAAAGACAAACAATTTCTAATAAATCAGAGCTTGAAGAATTTAATAGTAAAATTAAATGACCCATCACCAATGGTTTATGCATTATGCAGGCTCAGTGCAAGTATAGTGGAGAGCATATGCAATTACTGAAGATAATTATTCTTATGAGGGAAAATGTTGCTGAGCATTTCTTGTGTTAAATAAATGAGTGAGATTCATAATGTCATTTAGGAGAAACGTCACAGACGCTTGGAAACCTTAACAATTCAAATTTAATAATTTCAAATGACAATAGCACAGGCAGAGTACAAGAGGCCCTGTGATTATTCTCTAATAAATCTAAAGTATCAGTTGGGAGGTTATTGTTTTAGAAGACTGTAAGTTATTATGTGCCTGTGATTCGAGGGTGAAGATGAGGGTTTGTGTTTGCTGCAGAACTGTCATCAGTTTTAACTGCATCAGGTCCTGTGAAGTCGAGTCTGATGCATGCAAAAGCTTTTAAATGCATTTTTAGCTAAAGGCAGCTGGGTCATTGGCTGATGTCAGCTGAAGGTCTGGGATCACAGCACCTCACTTGCCACCGCAAGCTGTGACAGACCTTTACAGCAACCCAAATGTCAGTGGTCCACAAACTACTACCAGTGCACAGCCTGCCTGCGAGGAGCCTGCACAAGGTTACCAAAACAAGCAGGTCAGTATCAGCAGTCTTTTGCAGGCTCTGAAACACTGAAAATTCCAGGGGTCTAATAATAGAAGGTTAAAACCGCTCCCTCAAACAGACGAGCAGTTGCTATCAACGGTAGCCTTAGTACTGGGTTCTTTTCAGACCTGTGCCATTGCTGTGGATGGGATGCTCTTCTCCAGAGGCAGCAGGACTCAGTAACACTTTCCCTGAAGTGTAGCTGGTGAAAAACAGGAATGAAGGAGGCCTTGGAAGTGGTTTTAACTGTTTAGCTATGGGAAAGTAGCTTCTCCAGCACAAGGGTATAATTGAGTTCTCTGCACTAGTCTCATCTTAAATGAAAGGACAAGAGGCATGATAGAAAACAGAGTGGGGCCAATGATTAAAAAAAAAAAAAGAAGGCAGATGAAGGGATTGCTGTTTACAGAGAAACAAGTGGGGAGCCTGTTTTCCAGCTTCTCTTGCAGGATTCAGTGGGTGAGTTGGTTAGTCAAGCTTGAAGGAGAGTTGGACACAGCTGTCTTCTTTGCCTTCTTTGTTAAACTGGTTTTGGCAATAGCCACAACAGAAATGGAAATGGGTCAGAAAACACACTTCTCATCAGATGTCAAGTCTGGAATCTGGTTTGACCTTCAGCAAATTAACTTTCACTGAAAAAAATTCCCAGTCTGGATAGCGTCTTATGAGCAGAATCCCCCCTTTTGAATATCTTTAGTTTGTCTCTGATGAAAGACAATTATTAAAAATCACCTGGTTTTATGCATATTACATTATTTTTCAGAAGTGCTTTAGATAGTGTTAACTAGTAATTCTAGAAGGATGAAAAGTGTATGCATTATTTATTGAGTGAATGGGTCCCTTTGTGTTGTGGTATTTATGAAATTCCATTCCACAACATCTGTTATTTGCAGAAGAAAACATGACAAATTTGAAGTCACAGAGACAATGGTATGAAGTGAGATGTTCTTTAGGATAACATTTGAGCTTGTGGCTTCTGTACTTTGTAAATTGTTTTTTAAGGCTCTGGAACAGTCTGGATAGAATCATAACTTCAGGGAACACATATTGGATTAGAAATTTTCTTGAATCAGGCTTCCAGGAAAATTGATTACAGATTGTCTCTTATCAGTGTCATCTCATTTTGTTACAAGTTGGTTTTATTCTGGCTTGTAAAAAAGGAAAATCCTTGTGTGCAAAAGACAGAAAATTAAAGGCTGTATCCTAATGTCTTAAAATATCTTTTGTGCACATTAATTTGAAGAGTATCTAGACAAAACCATTTTTCCCATTGCTATGAAGTTTGGGTAGAGAAGACAATGAAGAATGTATGACTGCTGAGATGTAGGAGCATAAAGCAGAAGATTTTCAACAGGAGCTCTTTGTAAAACAAACAAGAATAACAGGAAGCAGACTTAGAAAATGCAGCAGCAACAAGAGAGATTGCAAAAAAGGAAGTATGTGTAGACTTCAGTGTACTGATGTTCAGAAAGGGACTTCTTCTTCTGGCTGTAGATAACAACCAGGAGACTTTTCCAAGTAATTAAGTCGTATTTTGTAGTATTTAGACATCTAATACCAATTGTGCCCCTAAAATCACGTAAGTAGATGTAAATGCTAAAAATCACATGCATCTGTATGCTTTGGTTTTTCTGTGGATGGTCAAATTAACTTTCACTGAAGAAAGTCTTTCTAGACTTCTTAGAAAACCAGGGCTTAAAAGCACTTTGATATTGGTAGAGAGGGAGGCAGAAATTACATCCTCTTTCTCGCTTTTCTTCCTCTATTAAGAAAGCACTTTTTCTCTTGTAACAAATGCAGAATCCACTTTTAAAGATAATTGTGCATTTCGAGTAGTCTGAACAATTTGTTCCTTTTGTAAAACCTTTTCCCCCTTAATGATTATTGTTCCTGAGATTATTTATCTGGTTGAGAAGATGAAAATCTAGTGGACTGGAGGTTGTGCTAATGCCTTCTTACCCTCATTTTATTACTGTGTTCTGGTCAAAGCTCTGATTTGGAACATCTCAGCTGACAGTTTTTATGCTAATCGAAATATGTTTACTGGAAATTAAATTTGAATACATGGTAACCTTGCTGTCATTAATAAACTTATTGCTTTGTCTTTTTTTTCAGTTGTACTTCCAGTTTCCACTTCAAATATTGATGGTCTTCAGAGTGCATTTGGATCCCAGACATTTTCCATCACAGAACAAATCAAGAGCCTCCTCTCCTATCTCAGAGCAATACAGACAGCTTAATATCATATGACCTCATTTCTCCAAATTAAATGAAAGAATTTTCACTAGCTTTCCATGAAGCTCAGCTATTGCCTGTTAATTTTGACTGTTAGTGCTGATCTTTCAGTTGGATTCACAGTGGAAAATGTAGCTTTTAACAGGACAGTTGCTTTTTGGTCTTTCAATGCATCACTTCATGCAGCGTCTCAAGCTTTAATAAGTTCTCCAGCACACCATGATATCATAGCCAAAGAGGGGACCAGTATTTTAATTGAATGTAAACTGAACATCAGCCAGTATGAACATGTCCTGTGGTATAACTCCAGAGGACACCTGCTTGAACAGAAAGATGAAGGTTAGTTTTCCTGCTGTTTTCTATCCATCATTATTCCCCTTTTATATAGCATTGGAAAACCCCTGGGACTTTATAATAATTTTCTCTTCCTATCCTCCCGTTTTTACAATTGGGAGATAAGGAGAGAGCAAAACAAAGCTGTTTGCCCTCTGACATGTTGCATGGGAATTACACCTGAGTGCTTCTGTTCCAGCTCATCCATCCTGCTTTGGTGCCCCACAGAATCACATTGTTCAAGAGTCATCCCAGTCTTCCATACAGAAGAAATGAGTCTTCATCTTACCCAGTACTAACTGATGGTTTTATTTATTATTTCTCTGGTTTAAATTATATTTTTACAAATGCATGAATTAAACACAATTCTCCACAACTTGTGACCTTATGAGCTGGCAGTTGGTGCTTTAATTTTGTTGCAGGATATTTTAAAGCATACTTAGTGCATTTATTTTTTGGTTTATGCACCAGTGAGACTGTGGAAAGTAACAATATGTAATGGCCAACGATGGAATTCATGCTGTTTAACCCTTTTGAACTGAAGGGGAATATATTTTCCTAGCCATTGGCTCTTGCAGTTCTGTCCCTGCCGTTTTTAATTTAAAAAATGTTTCAGAGATGCATGTGTTTTTCTGTGTTAGTATTAATGAAGGTCATCGAACTAATTGATAGGATCTTGTTGGAGGCCATCTTTCTGCCTTAAGTATTCAGTAACCTTTTTGTAGTTATAATGCCATCTGGAGATTAGTTCAAAGTAGAGTAATTAGAAGAATAAGTTATGAAAACAGTTCAAAGCAGAGTAATTAGAAGAAATGAGTTATGAAAACAGTTTTCCCCCTAAGTTATAAATGCACAGCAAATGCTGTATAAAGCTTCTTGTATTGATTTCTTTTTACTTGGGTTTTGCATGTCAGCACTGCGTGCTCAGCAGAAAACTGTCTCGAGAAAACTCTGGGTTCTTTTGCCAACAGAGCCATTTACAGGCTGATCTTTTTCATGGGTCACTTGACTTCTGACTCTGAACGTATGGAAAATTAGACTTTATAGAGGACAGTCTTTTAACGTAGGGTGAGAAGCCCTAGTTAAGAATTAGGATCCCTGTCAGGAAGAACCAGCAGGCCAGAAGCACACTGGAAAGTGCAGATGAGAGAAGGAAGTAAAACCAGTGTAGCAAGCATGCAGAATAATTTACCATTAAGCAGTAGGATTGGTAAGTGGGTTATGGCTTTCTGTGTCACAAGCATGGAAAGGACATTTCAGTCCTTGGTGTACTGTTACTGTGCTAGAAGTGGACTGCTTACTGCCAAGCTTTGAGTCCTGTTCATGTCTACCCTGGGATATTTGTTTCATGAGCTCCGTTTATTTCCTTTCCCTCTGCAGGTGACCGGTGGAGGATTGCTGATAATTCCCTCAACATCACAAAGGTCAGCTTTGCTGACCGGGGCCGGTACACGTGTGCAGGCATTAATCATAACGAGACCTTGTACTACACAGTCACCCTGAGGGTTATCTTCACCTCAGGGGACATGAGTATCTACTACATGATTGTGTGCCTCGTTGCCTTTGCCATCACCCTCATTTTGAACATCACCCGCCTGTGCATGATGAGCAGCCACCTCCGCAAAACGGAGAAGGCCATCAATGAGTTCTTCCGGACCGAAGGGGCTGAGAAGCTGCAGAAGGCCTTCGAGATAGCCAAGCGTATCCCTATCATCACATCTGCCAAAACGCTCGAGCTGGCCAAAGTCACTCAGTTTAAGACCATGGAGTTTGCTCGGTACATCGAAGAGCTCGCCAGGAGCATTCCCCTCCCGCCTCTGATCCTTAACTGCAGGGCGTTCATGGAGGAGATCTTCGAGGCCGTGCGAGTGGACGACCCCGATGAGGTGGGCAAGGAGGACAAGCAGCCCCCCGGGTGCGGGGCCCAGGCCGCGCTGTTCCCCAGGAACCCCGAGATGAAGCGCAGCGATTCCCCGGCCGGGGACTCGGACGATGGCTCCATGAGCGAGCAGGGCCAGGAGATCGCCGTGCAGGTGTCCATCCACCCCCAGTCCCAGGGGCAGAGCATTGACACCGTGTCTCACGACAGCTGCCACTCTGTGCCTGCCGAGGAAGGCACCTGCTGAGCCCAGTGATCCACAGGGGGTGAAGGAAGCTCGGATGATCCAAGGATACTGTGAGAAAAGGGTCTGTAAACAAGCTGCCTCAGTCCCACGTGGACAAGAGTTTTCCAAATTGCAAGGTGCCAGAACTAGTTCTGAAGGGTGTATTTTCTGTCAGTGTTGATTTAACAATTCCAGTCTGCTAGAAAAGGCCATTTGGAATATTGTGTGGGGACTTTTCTTTCTAAAGCAGGCTTGCTATATTTAAAATAGTTACAAAACAGGAATTCTTTGTCCTTGGCTCCTTGGTAGCTTTTGATACTTCAGATCTGTGTGAGAAGTGACCAAGCTGAGCAGTACAACTTGCAACAAGAACTTTTCCTTTGTGAGCTCCTTCTTTCTTCATGAAGTTGAGCTGAAATTCCTTTGAGTCAGTGTTGTCCTGATGAATTGAGTTCTGTGCTCTTTTCGATTTGCCTCTTGGTGCGTGTAGCCCATCAGAACCATGGTGAGCTTGAACAAATCTGTTTTGTGTCGCGTGCTTCTGTGTTGCTATCAAAATGTACTGTACTTAGGAAAATAATAGTGCCAGGATCTGCTGCTGGATTAAATGAATTGTTGTAGTTTCAAAGCAGCTTAGAGAACAGCCAGGAGGTCTCAGTTTTCTGTGCATCTGCAGGAAACGTGTGTCTTCTAAAAGCTTGTTGCTTAAACTTGGTGCTGATTGCCAAAGCGCCTTACCCTAGTCCTGTCCCACAGAATGGAGCAGGGACAGCACTACTGGCACTGCCTGGCTTTGGACTTTGCTGATTTCACTCACTATAGAAAATCCAAAGTTTTATATTGTATTTGACATTGTTGTGAGGAAGGGATGACAGTAATCACATAGTGGCATAACTAATAAATGAATTTATCATCTACAGACAGGTGTCTCAGGCACATCTTTCTGAACAGCATTATAATAAAGCAGGTGAAAAGTAGTGACACTGAGTTGCTCTGCTCTGGCTGGTCCTGTCAGAAGGCAGTGGCAGAGGGAGTGGGGGACTGGCTGAGCTGTTTGCCAGCCACTGTTTGCAGGAGTGCAGTGGCTCACTGATAGAGCCCAGCCTCATGTGCTGCAGAGGTGGCAGACGGGAGAACTGCAGGTGCTGACGTACATACACACACACAAGTACTTCACCAAGGATCTCCCACCTGGCTTCCTCAGCTGTAGAGATCCAGCCTCCAGGAATCAGAGTGCAGACAAGTATCTACTTTCTTCTTCCACTCTTTGGTGCTGATTTTTTTTTTTCTCCTTAACATTTGTAAGCTGTATCACTTAAATAGCATTTTATATCCTTTTGAGATTTAGTAGATGTAAAGCTTGTAAGCACTCCACAAATTAATTTCTTACAACTACTGGAAGCATATTGCCATATAATTTTAACAACTTGGCAACAGGAGCGCCATTTAATTTCACACAACTCTTTTTTCTTTCCTTATTATTACAGAAATGTCAGTTGAACAAGTGATTCTGGAGGGCTGTTCAGGATTCTTAAGAGGATTTGACATTACATTTACATGAGTAGAGGTGGAAAACAAGCAGGCACAGTGGTAATAGCAGGGTGGGGCTGTCTGTGGTAATGTATGCTCAGAACGAAGGGGCTGAACAAATTATAGTTACCATGTGAGAGAAAGGGAAATGACAGCATCTATTACCATTTTAAACTACCTTCTGGGGAAATTCCTGCAGTCAGCCACCAGTTAAATCACCCTAGTTGCCTTTGGCCTGTTGGGTAAGAGTGGTATTTATAAGGAAGGAAATTTCTAGCCTTTATTATAGTAACATTCCCACCAGCTTGGTGCGCCATTTCCAAGACTGTAGCAAACTTTTATCTGCTTCAGGGGTATAAAACCTTCTGTACACACTTTGAGTAGCTGCCTCAACAGTGACTTCTTTTTTTGCTTCCATAGTTTGATGGCACTTTATGTCCAGGTGAAAAGTTCGTGTAGTTTTGTGTAACCTGTCTGGTTTCTTTTACGTTCTTTGAGGTTATCAGTGTTAAAAGATACTCTGTGGATAAATTTGTATTTCTGTTAGAAGCTGCTGGCTTCACTTCTGAGCTACAATGGGTTCTGCAGGTTTGTTGCACATGTGTGAGGGGAGATTTGGGAGTTTGCACCTTTTAGGATGTGCTGGTAGAAAGAGGTGAAGGCTACAAGAGAGAATGATCTGTTTCAATCTCCTTTGTGCCACAGGCCATCAGAATGTACCTGCACCTGCCTTATTTCCCTGTAAATAGCTCTCCTTGCTTCTGTGAAACTGTTGCATGATATGCAGCAGTAGCACGTTGGATGTGTTACCTCCAAATACACATACAGATGCCACTACAAAATCTAAACTCCATTTAATTGCTTCCTAACAAGCAGTTATGATTGACAGATGTCATATCAGAAGCGGCAGCTTACAGGCAGCAGAATGACACTGGAGGTGTGTCAGATGGGTGTCAGGAGAGCAGTTTCTAGACTGATTTTATCTCTTTTTTGATTTTTATACTTTATTTACGTAGCTCTGAGTTCTTACTAAGCACAGTTACCTGATGTCTTTATGCATCCTTTTGCTGTCTGAGAGGAAAGAATGACCATGCTTTCCAAAAGTCCTCAGAAATGCAGTTGCAGTGTCAATTGCTGGATAGCAAAGTGAGAGTTTTCCTGAATTACTACACTATTTTGTTCCTTAAATTAATTTCATTCCTGGGAAGGAGTTTTTTTTGTAAGGATTTCGGTATATCAGGAGTACCTTCTGAATGTAAGAACTGATCCTACTCCCACTGAATTCAATTAGAAAGGATTTGGAGCTTTGGTGCATTTCACAGGATTTTTATGTATCTGAAAGCAAGGACAACGGTGATGATAAATGGTAAAAGCGATTTCCAGAGAATGAAATTTGACACCAGTTTCCAAACAACTTGTGAACTATTCTTGTTATCCTGAGAGTAGATGTGTGCATTTAAATTTCTTTGATGAATCTAATTGAACATTAACATTGAAAGTGTTTCTCTCTTAACATTTTGTAGGATGAGGAGAATCTACAGTGGTTTTGTTGCTTTAAACTAAAGTCTTTGACAATCACAAGGCTATTCTATCTCTTCTTTGTGACTTACTTTTGTTTTAAAAAACATAAAATCTACTTGTTATCCAAGAGTACCTAAAACTAACTTTGTAGTGATTATTTGTATTACCTGGATTGTAATGTAACTGTTTGATGTAACCACGTAGGATTTCATATTTTGATAAAATGAATTGGTAGATTTGCAAAATAAATTGGAAAGAAAAACCTTGTTCTGGTGGAGTTTTCTGTTTTACAAGTGAGGAGTGCCTGCCTCTCCAAGGTTATGTAGCAGCTGTATTGAGCTCAGCAGAATGTTGTTAATCAACCTGACAGAGGTTACTGGAATATTCAGTCATCTGAAGGACCATTCCTGCTTGACATCACTGTCATTTTTTTTGTCTCAAAGTCCTCAAGTGCATCTAATAGTTGTTCCCAGCTGCATATACGAACAGTTACAGACCTGAAATGGTTTTGGGAAAGCCCTTGTTTACTTCTTTGGTTCACACTGTGTGACCTTCAGCCACAAATCTGTTTTATTCATTCTTACCTTTTTCACATGATTGTACCATTCTATATTGTAAGCACCTCTCTTTTTGTAATTTCTCACACCAAACACCAAAAATCCAGCTTGCTGAGAAACCCTCTGTAGTGCCTTCCATGGGGGTGTGCAAGTGTGAGTGAGAGCAGAATTCACCCACAGTGCTTTTAAAGAAGAGTCTCTGGTTGCCAGTCTCTGCACAAGGCTGATAATGGCATTACAGCTGAATATTTGGGGATTTTCCCATGAGAATCAGTTGCCTAAAGAAAGAATTATTGGACCCATACTCCTCAGGCTAGGTCAATACTCAGTCAGCATCTGCTTTCTATCTCCTTGTTATGAGAGATGCATTAATGATAACTGTTCAGTTTTTTAAAGCTCCTGTAACCTGACCCCTCGTGATCCTATGTACAGTGAACAAATTCATCTGCATCCATTTAGAGCACTTTTCCATCTGGTAACAACAGATCATGGAAAAGGGAGCTGCATTAAGGATGATTGTACTTTAATTTTAGGTGCATGCCTTAAAAAATACATTTTTTTCTTAATGTTACAGCTCTTCTGTGACTGAAGTCTCCAGGTGGAGACACAGTGGAGACACCACGGTGTCATTCAACTCAGGCAAGTTACAGCTTTATCGACTTCCCTTCAGCCAGGTCATTTCACACCAGCTGAGTCTCTTTCCTCTCCTCTTTTTGTATTGGATAACAGCTCATTCAGATGTCTCCAAATGCTGCCAGCTTTTTTGCATGTGGAAGTGAGAATTACACCATCATTCAAAAAAAAACACATTCTGCTAGATGCTGAAATACCAAAAAAGCTCTAAAAGCTGGAAAGTTGTTCTTTATCCCTGGTACAACAGTACCTATTCTTTGGTCACGCCTGGCTGCCAATGAGCGCAATAATACTGAGCAATTAGGCCTTTCATTTTCGTTAGGCTAATTAATTGTTTGCACAGTGCCCTGAGTATGGAATCATTTTCCTTTTGGAAAGAATAAAAGGATTAGAATGGCTTTATCCCAAGTTGCTTTGAACGTATTTTATTTATTTAATGGGATAAAAATCCTCTCTTGCCCCAAACGCAAACCGCACACTCGAGCGTTACGGCTGCACGGGGACGTTCCCGTCGGTGGGGATGTGAATGCATCCACATATGTCCATCCATCTGCAGCCACGCTCCATATGGGATCCGGGGGTTCTGCTGCATGGCAATGAGTGGGCAGAGGCTGGAGCCACGTCGTGTGTGCTGCCAGGTTTGGATGCCAGCGCTGTCAGGGGCTGGAGGGAGATGAGCATCCCTCGGGTTTCAGCTGCCCACGGCACCACGGTCATTGTGAGCTGTGGCAGCGCTGGGAGGGCAGAGCTCTGCGACTGGACACTCTCGAGGGGTTTGTACTGAGTGAATCCAAGGCAAATGGAACCTGGGCTAGGATTTCATGAAGAAGGGACCCAGTGGACACAATATTGCAGAGGCTATTGCCGGCTCTTCTTTACGTTTGTCCTATTTGGTACCTCTTTGTGCAACCAAATTATTAAATATGTATTTCATATTAAGTGACTCTACAAACTTGCAAAAAGCCATTTCAGTGGCAAGCAAGGGGACATACTCAGCTCTAAGTGCAAGGCAGAGGCTGCCATCACACACACTTCCACTAAAGGGGTTGGAGATAACTGACTGGAATTCCTCCTGCCTTCCCTGCTCCCTGCTCTCCTGTAAGACCTGTTATGGGCCATCTGCAGGAGTTGAAAGTGAAAATTCTGTCCCATGCTACTTCCTCTTTCTCTAAAGATCGGGACACTGAGAACAGCCCTGGGTTTGAAGGGAGCATGAGAGGCCACCCAGGACGTGCTCTCATCCACAGATGTCCACCCTGGCTTAAAAACAGCCGCTGGCAGAGATGTTGCATTTCCCAGGCAATCTGTTCTCCTGCTAAACTACCCAGACTACTGGAAAGATTTCCCTAAAATCTGCCCCAAAGCATCTCTTAATGCATCACCCACCTCGTCCTGTCCGTGCCCACTGCTGCTACATCTGCAGCCCAAATCAGGGCCACCCCAAACATGCAGGAAAGGAATTGGAGGACAACACAAAGCAGGGGCCATACTTGGATTTATGTGCCTGCCTTGCCTGGATAGGTCATTCTGTGTTCAGCCTAAGCCTGCAGAATTTAACTGAAAGTCAAACTCCTTTTGTTTATTTAATGCCTGGATGTCTGAGTGTTGCTTCTTGGGCTTTGGACCTTCTTGCTGTCTGTGCTGGGTCGTGAAAATGTCCCTGACACCAGTGCTGTTCATATCAAAGGAGTAGCTCCAACATTCTGGGTGCAGCACTCTCATGAGAGCTTTGTACTTATATGTGATAAAGGACAGAAAGCAGCCACTGCAAAGCACATGAGCCTGTCCCACCATTATCTCAAGAGCTTTTCGGTATTTCACTTGCTTTCTCTCCTTGGTGTCTTCACTTTGCTGCATGCAAGTATTCAGAGTATCTTGCCCGGTCGATGGGAGAATCCCAAGTTTTCATTTTTCTTTCTTTCTTTCTTTCTTTCTTTCTTTTTTCTTTTTTATCTTGTGAGTTTTTCTCAAGCTTAACTCTCCTAAATAATGACTAGGAAGGAAGACAGTGGACCAGAACAGACACAGAGGAGTTTGGACAACTGTCCTAAATTAGAGGACAGGTTTGCTTTGGAAATCCTATATGCATCACACTCTGTTACAGAAAGTTGGCTTTAACAGCAAATCTCTTGCAGCAGGGTGTCACTTCACTTCCACAGATTACTTGAAATGCTTTATTAATTCGATGACCTTGTGGGCTCTCAGAAAAAGCCATTTCTCAGTGTTTTGGGGAAAGAGAACTTCTCTGAGCTAAAGGGACTGTTTTGTTGCACAGATTTATTGCTTGGCTGACTTAATTCACCATTCAAAGCCGATGATTTTTAGCTGCTGGGCAGTGGGCCTTGCAATGTTGAAGCTAATTAACTGCTAGAACTCTTCTGAGCTCTTCTGAGCAAGTTTTCTCACTGGGTTTTGGGGGATTTTTTTTAACCCACAGAAATAAAGCAAACACGATCCTTGGAACACAGGTTGCGTGGATACGGTATCAGCACAGACGCAGCCCCGTGCTGGATGACTCCGTGTCACAAAGGAAGAGAGGCTGCCAGCTGTCCCCACTGCCGACGTGGCACCGCACAAAGGCAAGAGCAGAAAAGAGACAACATCTGAAGATAGGAGACAGGAGGGTGCTAGAGCCATGACAAAGGGAGAACTCAGAGAATAGCAAGAGAGGTCTCCACTACACAGCTCTGGATCCACAGCCATCAAAGACCTGAGCTGTGGACCGGGCTGGCAGGCCAAAGTCAATGGCTCTGCAGCTGGAGAGTCCTCGCACCTCTCTCCCCTTCCTTCATTCCCACTCCTGGTGTTGCAGGCTGTATTTCTGAAAGAACCTTGAACCTCATAGCTCACATAGATCTAAAGGGCTGCAGTGCCTGCTGGCAGGACCTCATCAAAGCCTTGAGAGGGAGGACAAGGAAGGGGAAAGGGGCTTGCTCTTTTTCAGGATGCACCTGGCTGCAGGAAGTCACCAGTTGTTATCCCATCAGGGACTTCTGCTCATCAAAATATTTTCTGGGAAATGTTTATAACCCCTGCAATATTTCCTGGTGATGTCTAAAGATGGCATAAACAGGTTTGGAATCTCAAGCAGAGACAAATTCAGTGTCTGTGTGCTCTTTCTTACCGTGTTTTTGCAAAGCACTTCTGCCCTGCTCCTTGCTCCGAGTCCATAGCACGAGTGCAATATAAATCGCTGCTGCTGACTGAAAGCAGGGAATCCCTCCCTGGCTCCAGGGAGCTCCCCATCTGTCTTTCTTCCCGACGGTTTGATTACCTTTATCATCACTTTTAAATGCAGAGCTGCAAATATCATTAGTGGTCATACAGAACAGCGATTCTCTTGACATGCCTCAGCCACAGTGACCTTCCTTGACTGGCAGCAGGGAGCACAGGCCAGCCCCTCTTCCTCCTGTGAGTTTGGGCTGGGAGTGTCAGCCTCGGCTGTCAATTCACTTCTGTCTCATTGTCTTCTTCCCTGCATTTCAATTCCAATATTTCCAGGATTTCCAGTCTTCTTCTGAAGCCTCACAGTCTAGTTGCTCATCCCTGAAGCACAGGAGTGTAGAGCAGCACCCCTGGGTGTGTGATCAAGGAAATCTTATGTCACTTGACTCGCTCTGAACAAAGGGGGAAGTGCAGAGGACCAGCAGCATGTGGGAGAGGAGGCCTCTGCTCCCCATGGATGCTAGTGGAGCTCACCCAGCCAGGAGCTCCAAAAGGACCATGAGGTTTTCTGTCTGCTAATTCTCTAGGTGAAGCAAGAGGACAGTTAGTGGAAGTTTGTCACAGAGAGGTTTTTGAATAAGAGAAAACAGAATTTGGTGTCTGTGAGAGTCCAAAATAGCACCTTAGGATATGTTGTACCCATGAGCTGTTCCATCTCTTAGTTCTCATCCAGAGCATGTTCCAGCACCCCCTGGCCTGGAAAAGTGTCCTTAGAGGCAGTACAGAACACAGTCAGGGTGTGAGGGGACAGTGCTGAGGGCTGAGCGTGACCCCTCAGGCATGGGGACATGGGACAGACCACTTCTCTTCAGTCCCTGACACTTCCCGGTGCACCAGTGAAGCCACTCCTGGAAAGGAGCACACATGGTCCATGTGTTTATCATTTTCCATCCATCCCTGCTGATCTCCCTTTGCCTGTGAGCACCTGTGCTTTGCTTCCCATCAACCTGTCCTTGGAGTGACGCAGCACAGTGCCAGGTGTACCTTCGCTGCCGCTCTCATCTCGGCAACGAAGGCTTTCTTTTGTTCAGCTGAAAGGGAGCCTGGGTCAAGGTTTTTACATGCCAAGCAGAATCCAAAGACAAGAACACGCAGGTGAGCTCAGAGCCAGGATCTGGGCTGACAGTGGCAGTGGCAGGAGGGGCAGCATCATGCCGGGGACCAGGGAAATGTGGATAACGAAGGGAGATGCAGGTGGAGGGGCGGGGATGGGAAGCCGTGGGGTCCCTCTCCGTGCAGTTGTTGGGTGATGGGGACACACTACGGCCAAGCAGCAGTCCCCAGGGCAGGGCCGGGCAGCAGCTCCTCGCCTGGAGCCCCGCGAAGCCCCGCTAGAGGCAGCTCTTGGTTTGCTCTGAGCATGGAGGAGCAGCCGAGCGCTGTGCCCGGGGACCGCGCTGCGGGCAGGAGCGATGGAGCTGCTGCTGCCGGCCCCGACACACGGCCCTTCCTCCACCGGGGAGCTGCAGCCCCTCGCCACGACCCACCCGGGGTCCCACAGCACACTCAGCAGCCGCTTTTCTCCAAATACAGTGTGTTAAAGCCTGGGTGGGCAAAGAAACCCCTGTGGGAGCCAGCCTGAACCCAAAGGAGGAGGGGTTGCAGGGACATGGGGGGCTCAGGAGGCTGAAGTCGGCACCTGGGAGCAGCGATATCCGAAGGAGAAGGTTGGAATTTGGACTGTGTGCCCCCGTCCTGCCCGCACCGAGAGCAATTCCCACCGCTGGCATCCTGCAGCAGGAGGTAAAAGCCAGCAAGGAACGGATTTGGTTTGTCCTTTTTTCTCTGTAGATTAACAGATCCAGCTCTGACTGAAGTATTTACTGATCACAGCGACTTAATTGCATGGGGAAAACATTTCCTGGCAATTACTTCTGCTCCCGTCTTGGCTCGCTGGGTGTTTCCCTTCGCACGGCGGATGGCAGGAGCAGGCTGCCACGGCACACAGCCTTCCCTGGGCAAGGGCACCGCAGCCCGGCTGGCACCAGCGCTGCCAGACGGATGCTACCTGCAGTGGCGCCCCTGCCTGCCCTGCCCTGCCCTGCCCTGCCCTGGGAGGCCCTGCAGAGGCCCTGGAGAGGCCGGATCCCCTCGCCCACCCTCCGCTGGGCGCAGGCAGCACGGGCAGCGCTGGCTGCCAGGCAAGTCCTCGGTGGCCAGGAGGTCCTTGGCGGCCACCCACCCCTCTCTGTCGCACCGGGTTCAGCCTGGGTGAATTCCAGCGTTGCTCTTTTCATTTCAGAGCTGCAGGAGAAGCGGCTTATGGTCACCTTAAAAGAATAAACGATGCATAAAAATATTTGGTCAATTAAGCCAAATGATTTGGCAAGCGCAGGCTCCCGCCGTACCCATCCTCCTCACAATTGTCTCATTATCCAGCCCTAACTCAAGCTGTCACAGCTTTTTTTTTGGCTGGGAGAGGAGAAGGAGGGAGGGAGAGAGGGAGGGAAGGAGGGAGCTGCTTTCCAGTGATCACCTCCAAAACAGAAACCCTGGGCAGGGAGCGGGTCACTGAGTCACCGAGAGCATCCTCCCGCGCCCTTCCCCCTCCGCCCGCTCCCGATCCGCCCGCGCTGCTGCTCTTCGTTAATGGGATAGCGGAGCCGGCAGCGGGATGCGATCCCAGCGGCTCTGGGGCGGGGGCTGCGGTTCCACCCCGGCTCCGCCTGGGACCGGAGGTGCCTCAAAGTGCCGTTCCCAAATCCACGGGCTTGGCCGCTTGCTGCTGCCGGAGAAGCGTCCCGAGAAGGGGACCCAGCTCATCAGTGGGGCAGGAAGGTCCCCAGGGAGGGGATCTCCACCCTTCTCAGGTGCCAAAATAAAGAGGGCTTGGATCCTGCTTGCTCCTTGTTCGTGCCACGTGCAACAAGTGTCTGGAGAGCCTCCTCTTGCCTCAGCTGGGACAAGGGGCACGTGGAGCCCCTCATTTAAGGGCACACCTGCACTGTGGTGTCATATCAGCCCCTTTTCGCAAGAGAACCTTGGGGGATTGCACCAAGAGGCTCTTGATACAAGCAGGTCCCAGAGGGACTCTGTGTGTGTGAGCCTCGGACAGCAAACACGAAGTCTTTCACTACTTGTTAGTCAAGAGAGAAGCAAAATCTGTCTCTTTGGGAGCCTCAGTGTTTCACAGGCCCTAAAGAAATCACCTGAGGACCCGTCTCCTGCATCCTCTGGACAATGGAGCATCCCTCACCCTACACACAGGCAAGCCCCTCTCAGGAAGAGTCCTCAGCCCCCTNGTAACTATTAATTATTATTTTATTAATAAATTAATTAAAGACCCATTGATTCACTCAGCTGGGACAGTGAAACAGCTGCAAACTCACCTGCTCATGAGAGCACAGCCGGGCAGACAGAGCCTCCCCTTACACTGCCTCCCCTGCACAGAGACAGCCCAAACCAGGCCCTTCCACACAAGAAAACCCTCAACCCAAGGAGAATAAAGAGGGGACCATGAGGAGTAAACACAGACCCTTGCATGCAAAGCTGCTCTGGATGGAGTTAACAAAAAATCTGCTATTTTCTTCTGCCAGCAGCAACCCAGCAGGCAGGGCAGGGCAGGGCAGGGATGCTGGTTCTGGTGGGCAGGCTGGGACCTTGCTGGTCCCTGGGACCTGCTGTGCTGCTGCAGCCACCACCAGATCGGCTCTGAGCAGCTCTCGTGGGTGCCACGTTCATTCCACTTCAGTTTTGCTGCCTTTTCAATGCTGTCAAAACATGAGATGCTCCTGCTGCTTTCACAGCCTTGCTAATTGGCTGCAAAGAGCAGATTTCTGTTCAAATTACAGCTACTTTTGAACTTTGAACTTGCCTTTAAATTCCAATTCCTAGGAGGTTTTTGTCCCCACCCCTTGCAGAGCTGTGAAGCAGCACAAGCAACAACTCACTCCCACAGTGCTTTTTAGAGGACCGAGGGCAGTTCACACACCCTGCAGGGTTCCCACAAGGGATTTTCTGCTCTCTTGCTCTTCACCGTGGACTCCCCCCAGCCTCTGGGATCTCTGGAAACAGAGGACTGGGGAGCACTTGTCAATCCATCACCTGGAAAATCCAAGTAAGACCCTCTCTGGGGAGCACTTCTTGCGCTGAACATCCAGCAGATGCTGTGGTATCTCCAGGCTTTCCCTTCTCCCTGCTCCAGTGACTGTTCATCCCCCCTGATGAGCCTCTTGGATCACAGAGGTGCTGGTAATGCTGGGTGCTGGGTGAAGCACCTACACGAGTCACAGTGACCCTCTGCCTGTCCTCCACCCACCCCCTGCCCAGCCACCTCTGCAGCTCAGGTGCTCTCAGCCTGTTTTCCAGCTCTGCCAAAGCCAGGAATAATTTGAGCTGCATAGCAGGGCTGGAGCCTTCCCTATGGCACACGCCTGGCAGGCTCTGGTTTTCCTTAGATGAGGCCAAACAGGAGCTCTGGAAAAGCCCAAATGAGTCCAGCAGCAGCAGGAGCAGGGCTGGTGATCTGAGATATCTCCAGGCTGAAAATGCAAGCCCCTCCAGGGAGACTGGAAAAACCACATTACAAGCCTGGCCTCGGTCCAGCCCCTTAGCAGAAGCGGCGAGAGAAGGAATGGGGGAGCTGGACAAAGCCCCCTGACCCCTCTCTGGTCACCCCTGAGCCTGCACTAATGAAAAGCCAGGCAATGCCCACATGTGCAGTGCCAGGAGGATGAGCCCAGGATGGTGCCTGCACTAACACACACTCACAGCTCCAGAGTTTGCCAAGACCCTGTTGCTCAGGAAAATGAGCCTGAGTTTGCAAGGACCTATTTGCCAGAGCAGAAAATGTTGATCTCCAGCACATCCTTCACTCAACAGATGTTCCAGGTTCTGCTAAGCTGTAAAAAGACTGACCAAGAGTCCCTGATGGGTGCAGATGGCTTCAGCTCCATTAGCCATCAGTAACAACCCAAAATGCTCTGACCAGCGTGAACCACAAAACCAACCTGCTGCTGGGCAGGGGCCAGAGCCAGCACTGGGGGCTGCTGGGCGTGGGGGAGGAGAAGCTGGAGCTGCATGAAAAATCATGGCAAAAGCACCCACAACGGGAGCAGTTGGAGCAACAGTTCAGGGTTTCTACATTACTCAGTAATTTCGGATCACAGATGGAAATATCCAAGGGAAGCAGCTCGTAAATCACACGGTCTGTGGGTTTTCCCTTTTCCCCTGCTGTGTTATGATGGAAAATTGCAGCCGGTGTTTCCAAAAGCTGTGAAATACAGTGCAGGCCCTGGCAGGTTCACATCCAGCTGAAGCAAACTCCTCTCCAGCACGAGGCTTGCCTCCAAAAGGGTCACTGAACCCAAAAGCTGCATTTTGCTGACTGGAATTTGCACCTTTCCCCAGCTCACTGGGCTGCTCTCACCTCTTTCCCATCAGCATTGATTTTGAGTTGGTTGTGTGCCAGCCTTGCACCCCTTGAACACAACTGAAAACAGAGGATTTCTGATGGAAGACAAGGAAAAAGGCATGAACAGGTGGCTTTGAGAGAAAAAAAAAGGATTTTTTTATATGATTCTGCAATAAAAAGAGAGAAGATGAAGACTTTGCTAAAAATTCTAAAAATTACCATGCAGCACTGAGCAAGAGAAGTTACTTGGGCACAGAAGTTCTTCTCTGCTGCTGCCTCCCTCCACGGCCAGGAGAAAGCACAGGGAGTGCCACAGCACAGACACAGACAGCACTTGGTGCCATGGCTCTGCCTTCAGAACCACGCTCTCCATCTGCTCAGTCCCAGCAGCACAGGGGCAAATTGTCACAGCACAGTGGTAAAATTGTCACCATCCTGCCCCTGATGCTTCCCTGCTGCCTCTCACCCCTCTCTGAGCTTGGGGGCTGTCCCATTTACCCACAGGGCTCAGAACGAGCATTGTCCCACAGACTGGGAGCAGAAGCATCTTCATGTCACAGCCCAGGACACGCTGGGGTTGAGGAGATGTCCCCTTGATTACCCTGGAGCTATGCTAATGGCTTTCTATTTTAATTACATGGAAGTCTGAACATGCTGCAGGGTCTGGCTAATGCTGCACGGCACAGAGGAAGGCCTGTGCATCTCTGACAGCCTTATTTTTTTTGCATAATAAAGGAAAAGTGACACTGGGGACATGTGTCTTTTATGGTCCGAGGTCAGCTGCCTGCAGGTCCTGAGAGCCACGAGAGGGAGGGGAGAGGGAGGGAAGGAAGGCAAAGTAAACAGATAAATCCCTGGAACATATGGCCTGTGCTCGGTGTCTTTACGCATGAGGCACCCCACTTAATAAAAGTTTAGGATGGAAAAGCCAAATAAAATTGATAATCTGCCCAGGGAGGGTGATTCAGATGAAGTAAGCACATTACAAGGGGGTGACTGATTTACAATTTTCTTCTATTTGCGGTTTTATGACTATTACAGTTATTCTTGTGAATATAATTCATTACTGTGCTATTATTCCCAGAAGTGAAAATCAAAGGTTTATCAGCCGACACCGGCAAGCATGAAATACTGCCCCAACACACAGCTCCGTGCTGGAATCACAGCTCAAAACCAGGCGGGAAGGCAGCAGCTGAGCGCTCACCTCTCCCCATCCCCAGCTGCCCTCCTGGGACACGGGCAGGGGCAGGCAGCCCAAAGCCAGCAGCATCTCCCAGCTGGGCAAGGAGGAGGCAGTGAACCAGACCTGTGTGACCAAGATCTCATCCTCCAGAAGATGATGGACACAGGAGTGGCTCAGTTATCTGGAAAAAAGTGACATTAGTGTGTGCACTGCTGGGCAGCCCTGGGCAGGCACAGGCAGGGGGGATCGGCAGGAGCTGGCACCAAAGGGATCAGGCACGCTGCCTCTCCTGGGGGCACGGCAGGCTCCCGGGTGTGGCTTCGGGCACAGCATCCCACTGTGCTGCCAGCTGCTGGCAGAGCAGGGTGATGGGCTGGAAACCAAGACAACATGGCCTGGAGCCAGAAAGAGCGGCTTCAGGGCAGGGTTTTATTTAGACTAACAGCTCCAGCTGGGAGAAACGGACTGAACCAGGGGTTTATCCAACATAAAAGCAGTGAAGAGAATACTGAAATGTACCTGAGGTTGCTGCTCAGTGGATACCTGATTCTGTAGCCCACATTTAACATAAAAGCCATCATTCCTGAGGTGTGGTTTCTCCAGCATCTGCTGAAGCCCAGCCCTAGCCAGCTGCTGGTGCAGCTTGATGGCACAGCCCTCCCCAGCTGCATCCTGTGGGCTGTCAGGCTTTGTCACTCCTGTATGCCAGCCTCAGCTGTGAAAACCAAGAGAAATCTCTTCCAGCCTCTTTTTTCTCCTCATTTCAACAAGTTTTTTTCCAGAGCCATCCTTTGCTTTCCCCATGACAGATCCTCATCCCAGAGACTTCTTTGCAGCACTCCAGATGTGCCTAACATTCTGCTCCAGCACCAAGAGGTACCAGCTCTTGATTAAAACAACCTCCAGAAGCTGATGGCAAAAAGAGCCCTGCACAGCACAGAGACCCTGCAATAATCCCTGGGGNGCGGGTGGCGATGAGGGGATGAGGGGCGGGAGGGAGGGTAGCGGGTAGGTGAGGGAGAGGGAGAGGGAGAGGTAGACGGAGACGGAGACGGAGATGGAGATGGACACGGAGAGGAGGTGAAACCCAAAATCAGTATGTCTGGGCCAGATGAAGGGCCTCTTCAGCCCAGTATGCCAGTGCTGGTTCTGGAAGAGTGGATGTCATGGAGAGAACAGACAGTCTGGAGGGACATTTTCCTGGCGTACTCCCATCTGGGTCCCAGAGCTTGTCTCAATGCTTAATAGCTCTTGATGGATTTTTTTCTTCCTAGAATTTGTCTAATCGCTTTCTGAAGCCTTGTAAAGTTTTGGCATTGCCAGTATCATCTTGTAATTAGTCTCCAGCTGAAGGACACGCTGTGGGTGGAGGTTCCTGTGCTTTCAAAGCCTGTCTGTGACACTGGGGTCTGAGTCACATCTGAGGGTAGGAAACACAAATACAGGGGCCAGGAGTTTACTCCTCATCACTACAAAGTGCCACAGTGGGAACAGAGTCTCCAAAGTCTGAATTTCTTTAGAGGAAATAAAACCATCACCAGCTGCATTGTCAGAGTTTGTCCTCAGCTCTCTCCCTAAAAGATGTGGCATTCCCTAGAAGTGGTACATCCCAGATGAAAAGAAGCCATCAGGATGAGCCACAATTCCTGTTTAACTGCTTCAGATCAGGAAAAAACCCAAAACCCAGACTTCAACAAATGTGCCCGTTGCACTGGGGTGAGCTGAGCCTCTGCCTGCCTTCAAAGTGAAGCACATGTCAGGTGCTCTGCTGAGAAGGGCAGTTTGGTGAGGCCAAGGGCTGTGACAGAGAAATGTGACCAGCCCAGCAAAGGGTCAGCCTAATGACAGCCCCTCCTATGGCCCCTCAGACTGGCAGTGCCAGCTCAGGCCATGCTTCCCCATCCCATCACCACAGCCAAGCACCAGGCTGGGGCTGTCCTTGGCATCCCCAGTGCTGCTGGCACAGTGGCTTCCAGCAGCAGCTCTGACCGGACATGCGCAAAATAAATCCCATTACGCTACAAACTGCATGAAGTAAAGGCAAATCAGCTGCAGCAATAACCGTGAACTTCCCCTGCTGGAGGCTGGGGACAGGGTGCAGTGGGGCCCCCAAAGCGCCCGGCGAGGACACGGCTCCAGACTGAGCTAATGGCACATGTGTGGCCGAGGGACTCAAGCACCGGGGCTAATTGTGATGAGCAATAAAATTCCAGCTGGGGATGAAGGTCCCAGCGCCTGCCAATTAGTCCTGGCATCCTGAAGACAGGCTGTAATGGGATTATTGAACCGGTCCTATTATGCACTAAAGTGTTCGGGGAAGCTCGCCACAGTGCCTGGAGAGCTGCTGGGAGCGACGTGCACACAGCTCCTGCTGGGAAGGGATGGCACCAGGCACCCACCCACCCTCCCCCCCGAAAATAAGCACTTTTCTTACTCCCTGGCTGAAACATTCATCATGCCAAAGGGGTTTGAGTCAGTGAATCTGGGCAGTGACCAAGATTTTGCTGTTTAAAATAAAAATGCATTTGTTTTGTCTCCTGAAGGACAAACCCAAAGAAGCTGCATCAGACTCCAGCTGAGAACACTTAAAAGGCAGCACCGGTGCAAGAAGCTGTTTGCTTGGCCATCTTGCTGTAATGGCAGGTATTTGTGATTTGGAGCTTTTCCCTTGGCAGCCCTGATGAGATTTCGTGTTTATAACATTACGGTTCAGGGCGTGAGGATGGGCTCAGCCTGCCAAAGGAGCCACTTGCTGTCTCCAGCTCACAGAAGACATTTGGAGCCGGTGCATTCACCACGGCAGATGATGCAGGAAGCTTCCTGCAGACTCCTCATCTCAGCAGCTGCCGAAAATATGCGACCCTCTGGCTGTGCTTGCTGCAAATGTTGCTGGAGAGATCTCTCTTTGATGGGGAAGAGACCAGAACTGCTGTTGAGATGACAGCAACCCTGGCAAACCCAGGGCATGGAGAGGTGCAGATGTGTCTGCTGTGAGTGCTGCCTCCCCCAGTGCCTCCCAGGACAGAGCTCAAAGGCAGGGACCACATCTGGGTGTGTGCCAGCACCACAGCCCACACAGTGCCATCCTCCACCCTTCCTGGAGCTCTGAGGCCACTAATCATCCCAGAGAGCCCCTGCTCTGATCTAGAGCTGAGGTCTCCTGGATTGTCACACAGTTCCCATGGCCCCTGTCCCTTCAGTGCCATCAATCACTGCTTTTGGGTGAAGGGCCAAAATGTGGTTCCTTTTTGCATACTGGACTTGGCCAAAGAGATGAACGAATTCTGCACTGAGAGAGGGCATCTCCTGTTCATGGCTCACTCCAAAGCATCTCCTCCTCTGGAGCAAGGACTTGGCTGTCAAAGGGCTCTTCCACCTCCTCAATGGAGGGACACAGCAGCTTTCTGCTGCTGCTCCAGCCCCTCCACTTGGCCCCATCCCCTCATCAGTGCTGCTCCTGCAGGACTTGGGGACAGGAGCCCAGGCAAGCCAGGGATAGTGCCTGTCCTGGGCAGGACCACCACCATGGCAGCAGATGCCAGAATTGAATCAGACACCATTTATTAGGCAATAAATGGTCAGAGAAAGTGGAAAATGAGTGAGGTGGGAGAGGATGGGTTCTGGGTTGTGTCTGCAGGAAGAATTAGCAGGACATGGTTTACAGAGATGAAAAGCCTTTTGATTGTTAGGGCAATATTTAGTGCCTGTGGCTGCAGGAGAGGAAATGCTGCTGCTTTTCCCCCTGCTCAACACAGAGCCAGGACTCCTCCAGCCGACCTGGTGGAGTGCAGACACCACAGCTGAGACTGTGCATCATCCAGGGAAAAGTTAGGAAAGGTCCTGCTGCCAGATCAAGGCTGCTCTGACCACGCTGAGCTGCAGCCAGCCACTCTTTAGAGAGCTTCAAGAGGGTCTCAATTTTGTGTCCAGTCCTTAAGGAGCTTTGCTTTTCTGTCTGGAAGCCTGGGCATGAGGTGCCTTGAGGTTGGGATTTATTTCACTTTTGTCATCCTGGACAGACGTCCCCAGGCTCCTGGGAAGGTCTATGTGAGCTGTTTAACTCCAGCCAGCTCAGCCAAGGTGATGTGCACATCTCTGAGCCCAGACAGATGCAGGGAATGCCCTGGGAGCTGCCCGTGACCCACAGCCTGCTCTGCTGTCCCCATGCGGCCAAGCAACAGTGACAGCCCACAGCAACGCTCCAAACTCACTCTGAATCTATCATTTCCAGTGCATTAATTCCTACTCATTATTGATCACCTTGTAACACGCTGGGACTGTGCTGTGCTCCACCAGCCCTGAGTTATGGACCCATCAATGTCTGGCTGCAGTAAAGGAGCTGCCCTCAAGAGCCACCCTTCCCTCATGGTCACGAGAGGAGAGGAGAGGAGAGGAGAGGAGAGGAGAGGAGAAGGCTCATCAGGTTGCAATCCTAACATGTCCATGGACAGTACTTACCTGCTCCTAACAGAGCGTAACACGCCCACCACACAGCTGATCACTACAGTGGATTCTGCTACAGGTAGAACACAGCCCTTTGTTCATGCACTCCCGAGGTATCTGGGAGCCAGAGAGGAGAATAAGACCAGGGCATATCAGTCGTTTATGTTTTTAAAGACTTTAGGGTTAGCAGCCAGGATTTATCCTGAGTCCCAGCTGCCCTGCGGGGTCTCCTCGATACTCTCAGCAGCCTTTGCAGCCTCACGGAACATGCAGGCGGCGAGGGGACGGGGGGAGGCTCGGTGCTGCAGAAACAGTACTTTGATTTCTTAAAAATTAGATGCTTAAGGGCTCAGTTCCCACTCGGGACTCGGGTACACGAGCCACACACACGCTGCAGGAGCGGATCTCTGCGGCTGGGGAACACACAGCCCGCTGCTGCGGACACTGCAGGGAGGAGAAACATCCGAGGGTTTGCTCCTCACGCCCAGGGTGAGAAGTGGGGGCAGCAGGAGCCGCGTCCCCTCGGCAGCGCTTTGTGCGATTGAAGTACATTAAAGGACAGAGCAGCTGCGGCATCAGCCGCTCTGGGAGGACGGGGGGAGGCTGAGCCTCTCTCTGCCCGACTGGCGGTGCTGGGGCTGGCGGCAGCGCTTTGAGCATCCCCCAGGAGGGACAGAGCCGCCTCAGAGCGCTAAGGACAGCAGCCAGAGGAGAGGGCTCGCTCGGGGTGGTGCCGCTGCTGCTGAGCCCTCACAGCCTCGCACCGGGGTCTGAACTGCGCTGGGAGCAGCGTGCGCTGAAACCGGGGCTGCCGCTTTGTCCCGCGGCACCGCGATGGCTCCTCACCCCGAGGAGAGCACACCGGGGTGTCCCCAGGGCAATAACGGGGTCCCCGGGCTGGGGGGAAGGAGGCAGAGCCGGTGGTCTCCTCAGGACAGGCGGGAGCAGAGTCGAGGTCACATCAGGACAAGATCCAGTTGCTCAAGCAGGCTGTGAGCAGCTGCGTTTCCCCCGCTGAATTCCCTCTCATTAGGCTTTGTCTTTCCTCCTACCACTTTTTCTACCCCGAAGGACTTTCTGCACAGAGCAGGGGGCTCTTCCCATGTTTCAAGACATCACCTCACTGCCACCTGCTGCTAGTGGCAAGATAAGCCTGGATTTCAGGAGGGGTGGCAAGCAGAATTCCAGCCACCAGGGAGCAAAGGGATGGCAAACACAGAAAGCCACAACAAGGACACCCAGTCAGACAAGGGGCTTGAGGTGAGCTGCCCAGAAAATACTGTGAGCTGCAATGTCGACTGCACAGACCCATTGGTTGAACAAGAGTGATGGGTTTCCTTCTGTCAGAAGAGCTCATGTGCCTTCAGACAACCTGCCTGAGACATGAGAGAGAACAAGAGGGGCTGGCTCTGCTCTCTTTGGGACAAGCACCCCCTGTAATCCTGCTCCTGGCAGAGCTGACACCCAGCTCTGTGGCTGTTCCATCACCAGGCAAAACTGCTCTTGCCTTGAGCAGCTGCTCAGCGCTGGACACCTGAACAAATACTCCAAGAAAGCAGAAATCTCCGTTGTGGGACTCTGTGCTGATCAATGGCTGCATGCACCAGCTTCCTGTAGGTAATATTAATAATTTCTGGTGTAAGTAATTTTCATGAGCTGCAGACTCAGAAATGCCAGTCTCTTGCCTTCGTCAGAAACCAGAGCAGCTCTGCATATGCATTAAAACCCAGCACATGCAGTTTATCTTAAACCACCTGAATTTCTTGTTCTGGTGCAGTATCTGCCAGCATCCATCCACCCTGTGAGGTGTTACACGGCATTTCTCTGCTCAGAGCCCTGGTCCCTCAGGGCCTCGGTGGTTTAGACCATAATTCCTCAATAAGACATAAGCTGTTGGGGGAAAAAAAGAGTAAACACACCACAAAAATGACAGGGAGCCTGTGAGCACATATGGAGAAAAGGCAAAGCAGGCTCTGGGTTTCCCACCCCTGCTCTCGAGTGTTATGTTAAATTCCCAAACCGACTGCAGGCAAAGCTGTCCAAAGCCCAGATGTTTTGCAGCCATGCACTGGGAATTGTTCTTGTCCCCATGCTTCCAGCACAACATTTTCATCTTTAGAGGCTCTTAATTAGCCACTTCATCTCTTGCCAAACCCTCTTTGGTTTTGCAGCCTGCATGTTGGGATGGGGCCACCCTGGGTGCAGAATCCCAGCAGCCCCATTCCCACAGGACCATTCCAGTTCCCTCTATAGCCCCGATGGAAATACACAGCAGCACATCCCAGCACCCCAATATGTTTTCCAAGTCATTTATTTGTAAGGGACTTAGCAGCAGGCTTAAAACTTTCCTTTTTGACTCCATAACTCCAAAGCACCGGTGCTATAAACAAACGACAAAACCTCAGACCTCTGGGCAGAGGCTCCTCCTTTGGGGCGATCCTCTCTGCAGCCAGGCTGCTCCTCAGGGCTGAGGTGCTGCAGGGGCACCTGCAGAGCTCTGGCAGGGCTCAGAAGGGCTTGCACAGCCCCTCTCAGCCCATGTAAGAGAGGGGATGGTGATGTCCCCTTCCCACTAGCGTCCAGCCAAGGAGGGGAAGCACAGGGATGAGGCAGGACCTAAAGCATCACAGGGCTCCTAAGTGACTCAGAGGAGGAGCAGCCAAACAGAGCTTCCTTTATTGATTTATTTATAGAGAATGAGATATTAATGCAGGACCTGTTGTTTGAACAGGTTTCTCCTTGCTGTGCCGAGAGAGAAGCCCTGTGGTGAGGGGGTTGTGTGGGGAGGCGTGTGTGGAGTGCTAATCCCTGCCCGGTCCCCTCGTCCCCTCCTCACTCCATCTGTTCCTTCGGATGATTCACTGTGACTTCTCGACTTCCTATTCCCCTTTTCCCACCCTGAGCAGGGAGTAGCTGGCAATTAAAATAGTAGCAGGGGGGAAACGCTTCATAATGCACATGATTATTCCTTTGTCCGAGGAATTTTAATTAGCTGAACACATGGAAGACCAAGTTTTGCAGGTCAGACCCCACAGCCTGATGCTGAAACCTCACTGGCCACCTTCTCCTGCCCACAACGTGCCTGGGATGCTCTGTTATTGCTGGGTCAGAGCTTGTGCCTCCAGATTTTCCTGCAGCTTTATTATTATTTTTATGTCTTGAGTTTTACAATACACAGGCTTTACAGCAGGGTACTTTTTGTGATGTTTTTTTACCTTGGCTTTGGTTTTTGCTCAGTAACATAACAAGGTGATGCGATTTATGGGCAGCTCTGGGTTTTCTGTTACAGCTTTTCTTAGCAAGATCATCACTTTTGCCACTATCCTTGCTGGCCTTTTTCTCTGGCTTTGGTCGTCCCCAAGACTCACAGCCCACATTAGTCTCCAGCTGTTGTTCAAGCAACCCAAGCAGGGATCACACAGGAGCTATTGTAGCTAAATAAAAGTTTCAAGAGCAGCACGGTTTTAAAAGTCTTCTGAGCTATTTCTGCTGTCATCTGTTAACACCAGTTTGAGCAAAGCCCTGCTTACTGGGGACAATGGCAAAAAGCATCCTTGGCTGGAGGGCTAAGGACTAATGGAGCAGTCCTGAATGACCAGCTGGGGACTGAGAAAGCAGCCAAGAACCGCACAAAGCCAGGAGCTATAAATTGTAGGGGGGTGGATAAAAAACAGCCAGGGTATTATTTCTTAATGACCCAGGATTCAGGTGGGGAAGGTGTGAGCCAGCTCCAGCATGTGCCCAAGCTGCTCCAGGAGGAGCTGCTTCATGGCAGAGGAAGCAAAGGCTCCACCCAGATGTGAATTTGGGTCTGTGATTTTGGGGACAGCAGCCAGGAAGGCTGAGGGATCCCCAGAGGCCATCAGGGATGAACCTTCCTGCAGTTTTCTTACGAAGAGAAGCAAAAGGCATTTTTCAGCTGAGATCACAGTGAGAATTTGGGAGGTGCCTGCCCGGCAGCCAGCAGCCTCTGCTGGCTGAGCCTGGATCCAGCCCCATCTCAGGAGCAGGAGTCTCAAAACACAGCCTCGTCTGCATTTTACTGAAACCGGGCTAATGAGATTCACCCACCAGCCCACCCACCCAGCCACAGCGTGAGGAACAAGACCCATCAAAAATCTCTGCCCCCTTGATTTCGTGGAGTTAACACTCGAGCTTTGTGGTTTTATTTAGCTGGAGCCCCACACTGGGCACCAAAGGACGAAGGGCTGCTGGTACTGCAGCCTTGCTCCTTCAGCATCTCTCAAGGAAGGACAAGGGCCACGGCTCCCTTTTCACACCCTCAGCTCTGACAGCTTGCAGAGGTGAGGACATTTCAATGCTTTTGCTTACACTTTGCAAATATTTCTCCACATGTTTTCCCAAATACTGGATTTTTTCCCTCAAGGGAAAAGTCCCAGTTGCAATGTGGTCTATGACAGTGCTAAGGCAGGTGCAGAGTCTGGGGGTGTCCCTTACTCTGTAGGGAGTGCATTTCCTAGAGCTATTTTTGAGCTTGGCAAGTACAAGATCATTATCTCACAAGTCCCTCACTGGAAAAGACCAGGGAGGAGTGCCTGGGGGTTTTACAGGGGTGGCACAGCCACTTGGCAGGTTGCCTGCAGGCAGGACTGTCCCTGTATGGGATGGGGCAGCCTTGCTCAATCTCCTCATGGGCTTCCCCAAGCTCTGCTCCCTCCAGTGCCACTTCTCTCACCAACACCCCCCTCCTTATCACAAAAAAAAAAAAAACAAACCATAAAGAAAGGAGAAGTTTTTTAGACGATCCAATTGCAGAGGCATGGAAAGCCTTTCCCACAGCAGGAGCTCTCCCCCTCACAGCCAGGGCATGGCAGGGCTGAGTCTGCCCTCGGGCAAGATGAGAAATTGTTCAGTGGGCAGTGTAAATATCTCAGCAGCGTTATCTCCCGTGTCTAAGTGCCCTGTCCATTCCCTGCTAATTCCCAGGGGTCCTGCGCAGAAGCAGGCTGCTGGAAGCCACTGCAGGGACACACACAGCCTCAGTGGGCGGGACACATATTTCTAGAGCCCCTAAACCAGGGAAAAGTAAAAGGGCTCAGTTCAGAGCAGAGGAGGTTGAGGGGAGATGCTGGGATGTCAATCCCAGCTCCAAGAGCAGGGTAAATGGGAGGGATTAAGAGCAGGGGAGGCAATATTGATCAGCAATGGCACTGAGAGAGCTGGTCCTGCCCCAGAGCTGAGAGGGGTGATCTCTAGAAGTCCCTTCCTATGAAATCTGCCTGTAGAAAATAAAAATAGTGACATCCATCTGAGATTCACAGGCAACACATAACGTACACCAGCAAGGTGTTACCACCACATTACAAAGTCTCCCTCCCCAGAACTGCAACCAGCCAGGCCAGCAAGACATTATTCCATTATATTTGGGAGCAAGATGAGAGACCTTGTATGGTTACCCTGCAAGGGACAAAGTAAGTAGGGCTGGTTTTTTTTCTGGCAGAGCCACAATAAATGCCAGAGGAGGACAGAGGCAGCCTTAGCAGGCACTGGGCAATGTGAGGGGGGAGCAAGGGATGCTGATGGAGCACGGCCGAGGCCATCTCCTCCCCACGCCAGGTGTCTGCAGGACACAGCTGCTGCAGGACCAAAGCCAAGCTGGGCTGGTGCAGTGCAACTCAAAAATCATGTCAGGAAAATGATACTTCCAGCTTTATTAGAGACTTGAAGGGAAACCTCAAAGGGGTGCTTGCTATCAGCAGTCAAATAAAAGGGGGCAAGGATGTGGGATAGAAGCAGAGCTGCAGGTGCTGGTAAAAGAAACTTCCACTTGGTTTTTATCTTTCCCAAACTGCTGGAGGACTCAGCCTGGGCTGGGCATCTCAGTCCTTCATCCCACAGGAGAGTCCTAGCAGCTCCAGGAGGAACAGTGCCTGTCCTCAGCAGCTTGTGGTCAAAATAATAATTAAAAAAAGAGGCAGAAAGCAATCGAAGCTCAGGTGAGTGAGGTGAATTTCAAATCAGGTAGGAATTTCCCATGGTTACAGTTTGCTGGCTCTAATGCCACTCTCATAAAAATGAACATTTTTTCCTTGGGAATATTTCAAGATTGATGAAAAAATACGAGTTTCCTCTGGGAGAAAGGGTGGGAGAGCCAGAGACATTCGCCGAGTCCCATTTCTGCCTTCAGGGAGAAAACAAAATTAATGGGCACCGGTTGAGCAGTCACATGTTGGGCTGAGAAACCCCACCGAGCTCTCCTAAAGCTGTGCTGAATCTCTCCTCCTATCAAAAAAAAAATCTGATATTGCATTTCACCCCAGTTCAGGTACAAAAACGGCTTCAAAATCACATTTTTGAGTCTGGGTGTGGGGTTTCATTTCCCAGCTGGCAGCAGATGCCTTCTGTCAGCAAGACCTCTGCTCCCTGCAGCATGCCCTGCCCAGCCTGCCCCAGTGTCACCAGTTTAATTAGCTGCTGTTCCCAGTGCCTGTGGCTCAGCTTAACTTCATGTGAACAGACCCTGCTGTGCTCCACAAGCTGGACTCCTGCTTGCACCAGGGAGAAATCAGTGCCTTTGTCTCTGGTTTTTTTTTCCCTGGACTTCATGCCTGGCAGAAATTAAAACTCAGAAACTGGGCCCAGTTGGATTCATATATGCCTTGGTCACTCAATCTTGTCTCTCATCTAAGGAGGAAAATAGAAAAAAAAGGGACCTGAGGGAAATGAATCCTCCACTGAGCCTTGATGTGCAGCTTTCCAGGCTGCTGGTGTCTGCCTGGGAGTGGGATTAATACCCATCACAGGGACTCATGGAGGGAAGAGCACCCTCACCAGATGCAGGAGAGGACAGAGAGGGACCAGAAGGGCCACATGGGGCAAAAACCATGAAGACTGGCTGGCAAAACTGGGCTTCAGGCTCAAAAAGAGCAGGTTGTAGTAAGGAGATAATGGGAAAAGTGATGTCAAGAAAGGGAGGTGTCTGTTCTTCATCCTCTGCTAGTTGGGACAAGGTGGGATGGACAAAGCAGCAGCAAGGACATCTGGGGCTGGACATCAGGGAAACCCTTCCAGGACAGCAGTTAAACCTGGGGCAGGATGGCTGGGGGGAAGGCAGACACTGTCACTGTGGGGAGTAGCCCAGCTGCCCTCCTTGTCTCTGGGCAGAGCAGAGGGAGCTGATCCTGCCTGGACACACGGCTCTGGACCAGACAAACTGCTGAGGTTTCAATGGCTCCATTTTCCACTGGGCCAGCCCAGGGCCAGCCCCTGCCTGACTCCCTGGGGGATACATTTACAGCCACTTTTTGTCACTTTGCCATTTGATTTCTCAAATAGCAGCAGCACCCACCCACAGCTTGAGCACCCAGCTGGGATCCCGTGAAGGGAGCTGGATTGAGCTGCCAGACAAACCTGTGCATCCCTGGGTGAGCCAAGGGGCTGGCAGTGTGCATGGCAGGGGGACAAAACTGCCTGCAAATTTTTCATGGGCTCAAACAGCAGAGGGGATTGGGAAAATACCTCGGAGAGGTGTGCTGAAGTGGGATTTTTCTTGCTTGGCTCCATGAACTGGATCAGGAATCTCAGCTGGTGTCTCAGAGCACTAAAGTGATCTCTTTCCTTTTGGATACATGATCAGGGACATCTCCAGAAAGGTAGAAAAGAGGTGATATTCTTTTTCCCAAGAAGAAGTGCAGCACAAATGGGCTAGACTGCATGTACCAGACTGTCCTGCATCTCCCTGCCTGCCAGAGCCACGTCCTGCTCCTTTCCCAGGGCTCAGCCAGCAGCCAAACCTGCCCCAACCACAGCAACCCCCCCTCCCCATGGCAATGAGCAGCAGCAACTGCAGGGACAGGGTTTCATCTCACTCTCAGGGCAGAGGAGGGGAGCGGGAGGGGTGTGCAGGAGGGGGTAACCCTGCTGCTATGGAGTTCACCAGCTTTTTATGGTGTCTGATTTTTGTCATCTGCAAAGCTATCAGCTGAAAACGTCAAATTAGTGCTGTTAGTCCACTGTGCAGCTCTTATCTGCGTCTCTCAGGATGGAAGACACTTCAAGATGATTATTGTTCCCCACTGCTCCTGAAATGAAATTGGCCCTCCCAGAGTGCTAAAAGGGAACCGAGAAATTGTTTGCCTGAATTTGCATGAAAAGCCCTGGAGACATAATGAAAGCGGGTGACAAGCCCAGTGTCACCTTCTGCCAGCTGAATGACAGAAGGGAAAATTTCCTTTGTGTTTCTGCTTCCCTTCAGGGCCTCAGTTGCCTCTCCTGCCCTTTCCCCTGGCCTGTCCCCGAGCTCCTGAGCCCTGTGCATACCCCTGCCCCATGAGTGACACGGGGCTGCCTGTTTGGAGCCTGGATGATCTTTTGCCACCCAAGGAAGTGTGGTCTGTCCTGCACAGAGATATGGACGCTATTCCCAGCACAACAGTATCTGTGTGTCCAGGGCACAGCTCTCCCACCTTCACCCCAGGCACAAAGTGGGGTCCCCCCTGTTCTGGAACATCCCATCCTCCTGCAAAGAGGTGCAGTGACACAACTTCAGGTCCCAGCCATCACAGCTTGATGTTTTCCTTTTCATCCACCTGTTTGGCTGTGAGCAAGCAAAGTAACATGGTCCCTCAGGACAGACAGTGTGCTTCCAGGGCTCCTCCTGATTGCCATGGGACCATCTACCCAAACCTGCTGCACCCTGGATGGGGCAGGAGTGTAATGATGGGGCTTTGCTGGTAAAAAACCCCCAGCATCAAGGAAGGCAGTGCTGGGGACGAGTTCCTCACTGGGCTCAGGGCAGCGTTTCAGCAGCCAGCTCCTGCAGTGCCCAGATGGGGCTCCAGAGCCAAGGGTTGGCCCAAGAGAGCTCATACATTTGTGTGTGTGCTTGCCCAGGCAGGGCAGGCAGCTGGCTCGGGGAGAGCTGCAGCCAGCTTCCAGCAGGGAGTTTGCTCACAAGTCCTAGTTTGTGCAATTGCTAATTCCCACCAGCCTCGTGGTGTCTGCTGCCTTGTTCCCCAGTGCTGGTTACTCCTTGCCTTGCGGCTTTCCTTTGTACCGGGAGCACCTTTGGAGATTTCATACTCCAGGAGGAGGCCTGGAAATAATGTTGCAAACAGGCACAAAAGCTCAGAAACCCGAAGGAGAATACTGAGATCACAGAAAATGTGAATAAAATGTAGAAAGGCACGATGTGTTCGGTTTGAGAGAGGAGAAAAGATCTCTGCCTGGCTTTGTCAGGGCAGTGCTGAGCCATCTCCACCCTGAGGATTGTGGAAGCTGCTTTCTGAGAGCCCAGCCTCATCGGCTCCTCTGTTCCCAAAACTTCATCCCACATGGTTTTCCCTCTTCTGCCTCCAGCCAAAGGGCTGCTTGAGCACCAGTACAAGCATCTGCATGGATGAAAATGCCTGGAGGTTCAGCGAAGGACTGTGCTGCAGAGACCTTAATCCACTCTGTTTCTCTTTTAATCCATACACAAGGAAATGTCCTGGAGGCAGGACCAGCTTAGCTGGGACCTCTTCCTAAGTTTTCTTCCCCTCCCATCAGCAGGGGAAGGCAGACATAAGCCCCTGCTGGCAGAGGGGTGGAAACAACCGTTTCAAAGATGGAGAGTCCAGCAGTGAACCCCGAAACTGGTCCCAGGGCAATGCCAGGAGATGCTTCCAGCCCTCTGGGTCAGTCCCACAGGATCATGTCTGCCACCATGGGGACCAGGTGGGACACCACCATATCCATATCCACACCCTGACACGTCCACTCCAGCCCCAGCAGAGCAGCACCATCCCCTTTCCCAGATGACACCTCCCAAGTGCAACTGCAGCAGGCACAGGGTCCCACGGGCTGTTTCCTCCAGGTCTCTGCCTGCCTTTGACTCCCTGCAGCAGGTTCTGCCCATTTGCACTGGCAGCATCCCTCCCTGCCCTGGGTTATGGGCTGAGGAGTACCCCACACAGGAGGGAACACAGCCAGAGTCACACGAGTGTCTCCGTGCTGCTGCCTGGAGGAACCGTGCTGACACATTTTCCCTCTCCCCCATTTTCCCACCTCCAGCAGTGGGAGTTTTCTTGCTGCTTCACCTCCCACAGCCAAGCGAAGGTGGGATGTTGTGTAACACGAGTCCTCGGGAAGGGAAACTGAGTCACAGCAGGGCGGGTTGGGGTCACTGGAGGGGGACAAGGGTGGGCAGTGAGTGAGTCCAGCTCGCCTGGGGCTCCGTGGCCAGAAGAGCCCGCCTGGAATGGGGGCTCAGGCACAGCAGGAGCCTCCCTGCAGCAGGAATCGTTGCCATGGCGGGGAATAAACCTGCCTGGGGCGAGACAGGAGGATCTGTAAACAGCCATCACAGCCCTGGGAAGGCTTCTGTGCTCTGGCTGGCTGCGAGGGGAAAAAATCAGATGGAAAAATACACACCTGGGAATTAGGAGGGATCTTTCAGAGTCAACTAAAGGACAAAAAGACTGGTTACGGAGTCAGAGAAGGAAGCTTGTGGGTCAGTGGTGAAATGACAGCAGTGATTACAATAGGAAAATGTACATATGTATATATGGCCAAGGAAAAGCAAATAGTGGTTCTTATGTTGTGGAAGATATGAGATGTTAAGAATTCAGAAAACAATGAAAATACCAGGGAAAAAGCATACCCAGAAGGGCTAAGGGCAATAAGAATGGAAGTTTTTAAATTGTATTTGTATTACTACAGACAAATGCTTAATAGAGATGGCAAAATTGCTAATGATACATAACAGGCAGAAACAGGCAGCAAATATTTCTGTTTGGTATTTGGAAATGAGCAGGCAGCTATATTTGTCTCACGTCAAGCTGCTGAAGCACTTTCTAGTTCATTAATTATGTGGCCTTATTAAATATCATCTGCCAGGAATAAACACTGGAGAAGTGGTAGGCCAGAGTGCCTCAGCTCCATGCCCTGCCTGAGCCAGATCCTGGAGTGAATCCAAGAGCCAGGGATGCTGCAGGGGGTAAAGGTGAGTTGGCTTCTGGAGAGGAAACAGGGGATGACCCAGATTGGTGCTGCCTGCTCAGCCTGGCTTTAATACTACACAAAGTAAAAGACAAGCTGATGTAAGATTCAATTAATAAAGAATTAAAGGATAGAAATCTAATTAATGCCGGTGCACATGGTTTATGGAAAACAATGTCTTGTCAAACAACACTGGCTCATTCCGTGGTGGGGTGATACCGGGTGAACAGAGGTGACTGCAATGCTGCACCAACCCAAAATTTGTGGGGTCTGGCTCTGAACTGGAGGGTGCCTGGTCCCCAAAACTGAGGTTAGCAGACTGTCAGCAAAGGGTGTGCAGCTGGGGTGAAATGTGGGGTACGAGCAGCTCACAGAACTGCAGGGACTCTCCCCCTGCACAGGCTCACCCCAGCTCCTGCCCCACTGGCAGGAGACACGCACAGGGACCCTGCTGCCACCCTCTCAGCTCCTAAAGGTTGGAGTTTCCCATGTCAGCTGAGGCAGAAGAAGACCCCTGGTGGCTTTCTCTCCTGCAGGAGGTACTCTGGCTGTCCCACCTGATGATGTGTGAGGTGAAATGACCTCACCTCAACTCCTGCTCATTGTACAGTCAGCCCACCAGCTGGTTTCCCTCTTTTTTTTTTTCATTATTCTCCTGTTGCTTTCATCTTGATTACTTTTTCCCTCTTTGTTTTAATCAGGGATAAGATTTTGGAGGCAAACTATATATGGCAGTTGCCTGTCCCAAGGGAAGGGGAATGTGTTTATCAAGGCCAGGAGGATGCTTCCCTGCACTTGTGGGGTGCACAGGAGGATTTTGGGTGCTGGAGGGGTGCTCTCCTTCTCTGCATGTGGGACTGAGGTGCAAACGGATGCTGTCTGCAGGGATGAAGGCTCTGATAGCGGAGGCAGGGGAGGTCTGTCCATGAGGAGTGGTCAATCCCGCTGCTCTCCCTGCCCTGCCAGCACACACATGCCCAAATTAGACCCACAAACAAGGCACAGGCAAGGGGACAGGCTTCTGTGTCCCATCCAGTAGTGCCCTGCACATCTGGCTATTGGCCTTCACCCCCAGCACAGTGCAAGGGCAGCTGGGGCTCTGACAGGCACTGGGCAGGCATCAATCACGTGCCAGGGACAGGGGGTTTATCATTCACATTTCTCTCATTCTGCACATCACTCTGCTTTCACTCCTGAGGAGGAATGACCCTTACAAGAAATACAAAGGTGTTCTACAAAGGCAGGTCCCCAAGCACCTGTCACGTCACCTTGAGGTGCAGCACCAGAGGGGGACTGCGAGAGCTGCTTGCGGGGCAGCGTAGGCTTGAGAAGTCTCTTTGTCAATGGGAAGGAAATGGAGAGAGCAGCTTCTGTTCCAGGCACGTGAGCAGAGGGAAGAGGGAAACACTGCGGACATCCCAGCGCCCTGGTGCTCTGTGGTGCCAAGAGCCTGGCTGGCCACGAGCCGCAGCGAGGCCACAGCCCCGTGCAGCTGTCCCCTCCCCGGGCACCGTGTCCCCAGGTGGGGGCACAGGGGTCCGCCTGCATCAGCTTTATCTGCGCTCCGGGGCTCAGCCCGTTTCAGCCTCATTGCGATTCCATGTCCTCGCGGCGTCTCCTGACACTGGATCATTTACAATGCCCAGGAGGCAAATACAATGACTCATTATTATTAGTTAATGAAGCATCCAAGCACTAAACCCACAGTCTGCCGAACGGATAAAGAGCTCAGGCTGAATCCGATTTACCACGCATCTCGCTGGCTCCTCCGGCAGCGATGGAGCTGCCGCCTGCTGCAGCCCCCGGCCCCTTCCCACTCCGGGCGCAGGCAGCAGTCAGGAGCTGGCAAGGAGCGGGGCCGGGAGCATCCATCCCGCTGCCAGAGCTGGTGAGTGGTGCTGGCTGCTCCCGCTGTGTCACCTCGCGGAGCAGAGACCACCAGGAATGGTGGCACTGGAATCCCCCCTCCTGCAGTGGCAAATCCCGGACACAGCGCTGGCTTCAAAGCCACCAGCCTCGGGGGACAAGGGACCCTAGGGACAAGGGGTCGTGCTCTGCATCTCGAGCCTGCACCAAGGGTCAGGGTGGGGTAAGGGCAGGGAGAGGCATGAAGGACATGATACGTCCTTGGCTGGCAGCACGGATAACACAGAATTTCTCAGGCTGCATCTCCTGTCCCAGAAGAATAAATATTTGATAACAAATTACTTTGAAGATAATCCACTTAATCCTTTGCCATGTCTCCAGGTTTCAATATAATTAAAGTGTGATTAATGCTCTAAAGAAAAGCTAAAACCCCATGCCTCTTCTTTCCCCCTCTCCCCAGGCTGCAGGGGATGGGCTCAGCCCATGACAGGGACAATGGGGTCCTACCGAAATCTCTGCTGGTGGCCAAGTAAAGTCCAGAACTGGACCTACACGCATCCTGCATGGCTCAAACCACCAGGCTTGGAGCAAGGACAGGACAGCCAGATGTGCTTCTGGCACGAGGAAGGGCTGACAGAGGCATGCAGTTCCTGAGAGCTGCTCATCCAGATGTATTCCTGGACTGGGAAGGGGTTTTTGACCCCATATCAGCTTCCCTCAAACTCTCCACCAGCCTCTCACTTTCATTAGCCCTTGTCCCCAACTCAGGGCAGCTGATGTCCCACTGGTGTCCCAGATGAAGGCTGTGGTCTGCAGAGCTGGTAGGGTGCTCCTCTGCATCTCCCCAGGGCTGATGCAGCTCCAAACCAGGGCTTTCAGATCCTCAGCCCCTTAAGCCCACCTCCACAGAGACAAAAATGTATTAGAGTGGTATCTTGGCAGGGATACACACGTGACAGTGCAGAACCGTGTGGGCTGGGGAGCAGCACAGAGGGGATATGTGTGGGCTGTGCCCTGCTGATGGAGTGGGATCACCTTTCTACTCCTCAAGCACTGAAACCAGGGTTGACTCAGTTGATTAAAAATAGAGAGTGAGGGGAGGTGTGAAAGCCATGGGAAAAAAAAGGAAAACAGAAGAAAAATAAAAAAAAGCCAGCAAACCTAAGACAATCTGCATTCGCCTCCCCGAAAGTCCTGGACCTGGGAGGTGGGGCCTGGCACTTGTGGTATTTCAGAGCTGAGATACCTCCAGGGAGCCATGGTGACATCTCCTTGGTGCTCCCAGACGTGGCAGCTCTGGCTTGTCACACCTCAAAGCACAGAGCAAGGGGATCCGAGGGATGGGTGTGGGGGTGCTGGCAGCAGGTGACACCACTGGAGTTGGAGGACAGGACCCTCCCTCTGCTCTTCACTTCCCAGCACAGCTATCAGGGACTCAGACATTCGAAACACCACGAGGTGCATCCTTCATTCCCAGCAGTGTCCCTTGTCCCAGAGCTGTTTGCAGCAAACCCAGGCTGTATTTTCTGGATTTTGCTGATTGACGTTGAATGAAGCTCCCTACAGACCATCACCACACTGTCCCTGGGGCAGCACAGGCAGAGCTTGTCCCAGCCACGTGCGTGTCCCCTACCATCAGGGCAGAGCGGAGGAGAGGAGAGAGGCAGCCCTGGCTGCTGACACTCATATATTCCACTTCCCTCGAGGCAAAGCAGCTTTCTCAGCCAACACTGGGAGGACGGATGTTGCCGCATGCAGGTCTGCTCTTGGTCCTGCATGACTGGTGCCACCACCTTGTCATCCCCAGGGAATTCCCCAGTTCCGAGCCAGCTCCTTCCAAGGCTGGATGCCCTGCAGAGTTCCCAGCTCCAGCACAGGCTGAGGGGAGACAGATGAACAGACACAGTGGTAGAGCTGAATTGAGGTTTTTGTAGGAGATGATCCAGCCTGAGGATATTGCAGCATATCATGGGCATGAAGCCTTGGTGCCAGGCAAGCCGAGCTGTCCGTGCCAGCCAGGGGAATGTCACACTTTGCCTGCACCTAACGAGGACATGGATCCTGGCTAAAATTAACGCTGTGCTTTCACTGCACCGGTCCTGGCAGAGCTTTCCTTGTTACGTGCCCTAGGATAGTTCAGGTGTCTTCAGGTCAATCCTGTTAAGAGAAGCTTTGGAGCTCAGGACCATTCATCACAAAGTTAAAACCCGCCTGAGCTCAGGGAGCGTGGGAGAGCGGCACCGAGCTGCGCTTATCAGACAGCTCAGCCCAATCAATGTTGGCTCTAAGGACACAGATAAAGCTGCACTATTCAGAATATGAGGTTTAGCTATTGAATGTCAATATCTGGCCAGTGCCTTTAAGCATCAGACACAGCAGGCATCTCACTGCAAGTGTGGATGCTGCCCTGGAGCTGCTTCTGCAGCCGGCATGCGGGCAGGGACACGAGAATCTGCTGAAGAGAAGGAGCCAGTTGTCGAAGCCTGCCAAACTGTCAATGGAAAAAGAGTTACGCTGCTGAAGGATCAGTTATTCAACAGAGATGGCAGTTTCATTGCTGGGATGAATCACAGAGCCCTGGCAGCCGTGGTGGGGGAACTCTGCCCGGCAGAGGCTGTGCAGCCGTCGGGGTCTGTGCTGCTGGAAGCTCTCAGCGTGGTGCTGAGCACCAAGAGCAGGGTGGGTTTCCAATAAAATACCACCAGTTCTTGCATCACAAGCTGCAGGGTTTACATTAAATGATAATGATAAGGAATAAAACTCAGCACATTCCCCGTTTTTCTCTTGCAAGTGCTCAGCACAGTGCAGTCTGCAAGGCAAGAGAGCTCTGCTCCATGTACTTTGCTTTTGCTGTACCCCGGGGTACCCCTGAGGAAGGGAAGAAACAATCGCTTTCACAAGTGTTCCTCCCTGCCTCTCTCCTCCTTCTATTTTCCCTATTGAATTCGGATTCCCAAACAAAACTAGGCAAAGAAACTCCCCTGGTGGTCTCTGACTGAGCTCACTGCAGCAAGGAGAGGTACTTTAGGAGCATCCTGTTGGGCTTTCTCTCTCCCCTTACAGGACCTGGACAGCCATAGTGCAAAACCCCAGTGGAAAAGGGGTTGAAAACAGCCTCAACCAGCACCTCCAAAAACCACTCGGTAGTGCAGGAACCCCAAAGTCCCTTCCCTGGCTGTCCCTCCCCAATGTCCCTCCCCACTCTCCCCCAAGCCCTGGGATGCCCCTGAGGGCTGTGCCCACACTGAGGCACGTGAGGGTTCACCCAGGACAATGCCAGCAGGCAAGTTTTGTATTTATTTCCCTTGAAAAGATGTCCTTAACGGGCAGTTAACATTATGCTTAAGTGACAACGAATTACACATTTCATTTAAGAGCAGGCACAAGGAACACTGTAATTCCCTATAGACTAATGGTGCATTTCTCTTCACAGACAGTCAATTAAATATTTAATCAGCACAATAGCCAGTTAAGTATTGTATATGGCCATAAATACAACCCAATACATTTCCATGGCACATTAAGCTGAAGCTTGTAGACACTTGTCTCCCCAGCATCAGGCACGACAGCTCGGTCAATGCATCCTTCGAAAGCAGATTCTATTTATTTTCTGTCATATTAAGCAGGCATCATTTCTGTCCTGTCCCAGCCAAGTATGTTAACTCCTCAGCAGCACCATGTGAATAATCTGCATCAAATTGTAGACTAGGGGAAGATTCCTGCCTTCCTGCTCAGCAGCTGTTTGTGAGGTGACTGCAAATTTATTTGAATAATTTCTCCTCGGGTCACCTCCTGGAGCTGCAGCAGTGGCTGGAGGGCCACTGCTCTCTGTGCTCCTCGGATGCTTTGGAAGAGATGAAAGATTCAGCAATTAAAAACACAAGCTAGAAAAAGAAAGAGAAAGAAGAGAATTCTGCTTCTCCTCATTAAATGGAGAGGGCTGAGGTTAGAAAAGCATTAAAAATTAGGTTTGCAGACAGGGCACTGCCAGAAGGACGGGGGGAGGGACAGGGCTTATGAAAGCCTCCAAGGACACAGCAGAGCATTTGATGTGAGTCCTTGGTGATGGCATAGAATAGGGGCTGTGGGCACAAGTGTCCTCCATGGGCAAGTGGAGCTGGCCCCAAAGGAGAACAGTGCTGGATCTGGGCATGCAGGGCCATTCCAGTGCAGTGTCCAGAGAGAGAAACATTAATTCCTCTTTCCCACCATCTGGGAGATGTGTTCATTCCACCAGTGTCTTCTTTCAGGCTTGATTTCTGCTCTGCTTGCTTTCAGTCCCCACTTCCCAAGCTCTCATCGGCTCAATTATAACTGTAAGAATAAATCTATTTACCATGCATTATTGAAAAATGAATCAATAAACCTGAAGCAAGCACAAGGCCAAATCCTCGACAGCCTGAATGGTTTTGTGTCAGCTAGAGCAGGGGCTGCCTCCCACATCCCCCCTGAGCCTCTCAGGTGAGTGCTGTTTGCAAGCACAGGGGCCACTCCTGGGACAGAAAGTTAAGCACATGGGTTATTGACAGATTATTTTCTTTTCTGGCTTCTGAGCAATTTCAGATACAACTCAAAATCCTCTTTTTAGTTTTGCCAGCCAGAGTGATCAGTGCTGGTAAAGGAATGAGATGAATATGAACCCTTGCTTGTGGAGATAAGCTGTGCTTGGAAAAGGGGTCTTAGCTTGATTTTAAGATTTCAAGCACATATCAAGGGCATGCTGTGATACAGCACCTAAATATGGCAGAGCTCCCAAAAATTGGGGACCATGTAACTAGAAGGGTGCAGCACAGTAAATCCTGCAAAATGCCACCATAAAAGGCTTTTCAAGGGTTGTGAGCCAACCTTTGGAGAGCTGGAGACTGTAAAAAGGTGATGTGTGAGGAAAGGTCAAACTATGGGAGGGACACCAGATTTTGGTTAATTTTACCTGTTTTAGAATAGTTTCTGGAGAAATCTGCTACATTACATAAAGGTTTGGGAAAGTGAAGACTGTGTAACTCACTGGAGGCTGGTGCACCCCAGGCTGAGCGGGTTCACACCTTCCCAGCGAGCTGTGGTGGCCAGCCAGGACTGTGACAAGGGGCATCATGACTTCCCAGGGCTTCATTCTGACACATTATTCCATCCTTAGCCAGGCTACCAGCGTGCTTTTGCTGACTGCATCATCTTGGCTGAAGCACAGTAAGGCTTTAAGCCACATGAATGCCCTCAGTTCTGTGTCCCTTGCCTTAATTACAACCTGAATTTCATCAAAAGTCAGTTTGATCCTGGGCATGGGGAGAAATGGAGCTGGGAACGTGCCCACAGGTGCCCCCAGCCACCCCCACGGGCTTCCTACTAATAAATCCCCTTCCATTAGGAAACAACAGGCAAGCACCAAGGGTGGTTTACACTTTTCTGTCTCTGTTGCTCTTAGTTCAACCTCTGCAACAGCTGCCAGGAGCCATAAATCACCGAGCACAGTCCTGGAGCTGGGGATCACTGTCTCGTAAAACAAACATCTTCCAGATTTTGTAGCACCTGATGCTGGTTACAAACTGTTGGTTGTCAAATTCTTCCTCTTCCATTTATTTCCCAGCCCCTCATCTCTGCTGCTCCTTGTCTGCTATATATCTTCCGTTCATTGTTATTTCTTTTCCCCCTTTGTTTTAATAACTCTTTTACTGTGGATTCTTGTAAAAACAGCTGCTCCAGCCAGTGAAAGGAAAAAAAGAAAAAGAATATCTGGAAACAGATGCCCTGGCATTGCTTCAGCTGTAATCTCTTAGATTTATAATTCCTCTTCAGTTCAATATCGATTCAGAATAAAGCAACTCAAAACGTACTGGCAGCTCACATCTTTTTGTAGTCTTCCACAGTCTTTCTTCTTCTCTGCCACAACATTTCTTTTCTCTTCATCCACACAACTAAAATATGCGGAGGAACAAACCAATCCAAGCTGATGAGATATACCCAGGTGCCTGTAGAGCACAAGGTTTATGTCTGGGGCAGCTCAAAGGAATGATGTCAGCTCATTTTTTATTGTTTCAATTTCTTTCCTCTTGTCTAGCATTATCTACCTCCTCACAGCATCCCCCCTTAAGTCACTGCCCTGTATTTCAGGGACTTTGGGAGTCCCCAAAGCTCACAGGGTGGCAGTGGCAGCCTGGCAGCCCTGAGCCAGAGCACAGTACCTGCCAGAGGATGCAGCTGGGGCTATTCCCCTCGGGCTCTGGCTGCAGGGGCCCAGGGAATGGGCACTGAGGCTCCTTCTCAGCCCATCTGCCACTGAACAGCTCCACAGGGATTATCGAGTCCCCTGGCACCACACTGAGAAGGAAACACTAGAATTTCCCTTCCATAAAGTGCCTTGAGAGCCCCCACAGGACAGGAGAAAGCTGTTAGCACACATCTCAGGTCTGTGGGAAAAAAAGCCCATTTAGGATGCATGTGTTAAATATAAAGCGCCAGATGTCCCTGAAGCCTGACTGTAAGTGGCGTGAGGGCCATACCACCCATCCACCAGCACACAGATTTCTTTTGGCTGACCCCACACCAATGAGACTCTACCCAAGTGCTGAGTGGAAGGGTTGTCTGGAGCCTAAAAGAGGAATCTGCTCTTTTGAACATTTTCCTAAACCTTAGACAATGGCACCTGTATCTTGCATCTCAGTTTCTCTCAGGACTATTTTCTTTGAATGGTTGGGACTATTTACATCTGGCCAAGTCCAGGCTCCTTTGCTCACTCCTGAGAAAGCTGTGCCAGTCCCACAAGCTGTGTCTTCCCAGTGGAGCTCTGTACATGTATTAATTTCTTCTTTAGCAGAGGTAGCCTGAGGTCTCTTTAGATTGTAAAAACTCAGATGGTCTCCAGTCTCACATCTCACCCAGATATGGTACCACCCACACTCTCCAAGCCAAGCAGAGCCCTTTGGGTTCCCCTTCAGGTTCTCCCCTGTGTTCTCTTCTCCTCTGGCTGCTTTTCTCTCTGAGGAAATGGGCTCAGCTCAAGGGCAGCACACGAAGCTCAGCAGCCACGTGTGTCTGTGCTTACCTAAAGCCAGGCTCGAAGAGGCACAAATTTAGGAAGTATCAGTCCTATGATAAGGTGGGAAATGCCACTTCTGGCACAGCTAAACTGCTGCAGGGAATTTGATTTGAGGAAACAACTCCCCAGTCCTCCCAGCCCACAGCCAGGCTGTCTCAGCTGGACAAGAAGTTCACTGATTGCCCTGGCTCTGCCACATGTCAGCCCAGAGATGAGAAACCCCCCAGTGATCATCTGCATCCCTGTGCCTGGAATGGCAGAAATGCTTCTAGAAATGCTCCCAGAGGCTCTACATCAGCAGAAGAGCTGCTCTCCACACTGTCTGTCTGCAGACTGGAGTGTCCTGTTCTGCCCAGCATGGAACCTCGTGTCAGGGTGGGCGATTTCTCCAGCAGACAGGAGGGATGGGAAGGCACATGTTTTTAGCAAGTTCAAAACCCACATTCACCACGTTGGCCCAACCTGAAATATGTGCTAGCCAAGGAAAATGCCACAGGCAGGAGTGGCTTTCTGTGCTGAGAGTCCCCGTGGTCCCCATCTGGATGTCGGGCACAGCCTCTTGTAACCAGACAGCCGATGTCCCCTGCACTCTGCCCAGTCTGCATCCCAGCAGAGCACACAGACAGTTCTGGAAAGTCACCAGGGAATGGCAACAGCGAAGTAACTGAGTGCTTCCAGCAGAACAGCTCGGAAGGCAGAGGTGCTTGTGGGTCTGGGGGTGCACCAGCACGTCAGCACATCTCGAGCAGGTCAGCAGGGTGACAGACAGCAGGAATGCCTCCCTGCCTCTGTGCTCAGCTCTCAAAAACAGTGGTGGGGTTTGCAGCTCCAGTGTGTCACATTTTCTGTGCTGTCCCCTCCTTCCCACAGGAACAGCACCAGGACTGAGCCCTTATGTGAGGTCTCAGGTCTGTCAGCCGGAGAGCTGGGGCCCGAGACCTGCCTGAGGTTTGTCACAGCGTCCTTGAAGTCTGCTGGTGCAAAACAACTGGGATTTAACAAATTGGCAATCTCCGAGGGGAAAAAAACTGTTCTGTTGAAGCATTTCCAACCAGCTCTGTGGTCACTGTACTTTTCTCTCAAGAACTGATTTGCTGGCAGAGATGCACAACCCATGCGCAGTCCCCCAGGGTGGCCTCTCCCTGCCTTGCATCTCCAGCTCATTTCCAGCACAATTCCCCACTGCTGTCCATCACCACTGTTACTTACTCTGCCACTCAGCATTTCCAGGAATGTGCAAGCACACAGCCATTCCCGTGCAGTCCCTGATGCCCACGGCAGGGACTGGTCCTGTCCAAGCCCAGGGAGGGACAGGGTCCCGTGAGAAGCGGGATGGTGTGGGGAGGGCTTGCTCGCCCTGACAGCCACTGTGCCAGCAGCTGGCAGAGCCATGGCCAGCCAATCTGGGATTGTCCTAATTTGATTATTTGTTGGCTGCCTTCAGGGTGCCAGAGGACAACGCACACAGCCAGGACACGCCTGTGGGTTGGTGATGGAGATTCATTAGGCTTATTGCATACCTCATTACACAGTTATGAGACTCTCTGTGGCTCTGACACAGCTCTCTAGAAGATTTGCAGTCACAGTGCTCTTCCTTGGTCTGTCTGTATTTATTTCAGGGAGGAAAGGGGGAGCTAGGCATGATGGTGGCTGGAGAAACAGCCCATGTGGAACTATTCCCATAGGAGAGTCCACGCTTTTGCAATCCCTGTGCAAGGAGCAGGGAAATGTGATTTTCCAGATGAGAGCATCTCTTCTCCAGCACTGGACACATTTACTGTGTTTTCCTTCCCTTCTCCCTTCTCAGACAGCCCAGCAGCGAAGCAAGATGTTGCTCTCTCAACTCTGGTTCACCCGGTTCCTCCCTTGCTTGCTTTCCTGGGCAAACCTATGCGTCAGCTTCAGGCTGAAATCCAAGAGTCCCAGAACTGACTTTCTTGCTCGATTTCCAACAAATTAAGCAAGCAAACACCAGAACTGCATAGGAGTGTTCTGGGGCACAGAAGAACATGAACCCCTTCCCTTTGTCTCTGCCCTGGTAATAGGGGGACCCCCAATACCACCCCTCTGACCCTGGCCCTGACCATGACAGTGACCACACAGCTCAGGCCAAGGCACTTCTCTGCCTGCTACTTCCCCTCTGTGATATGGACAGGGTTCAGCCTGAGGTCTTCCTGGGTGGATGAATTTTCTTGTCTCCTCTGAAAGTTTTTGATGTGCTTCCCAGGAGGGCAAGTCTGGGGGAATCCCATGGGAGGTGCTTTGTCTTACAATGCTGTGTACCGCAAGATGATGGTTATTAGCACGCTCAAAGCAGCTGCCAGTTATCTTTCATCCTGCTGTGTCCCCTGGGAATAAGGCAGAAAGCTCTGCACGGGGCTTTGCTCAGTAGGCTCAAGTCTTAAACACAGGGCTGCTGAATTAACAATCCTCAGCAACAGTGACAGCAATGGGATGTGACAGCCACAGCCTGGGATGTCTCTGGTGCCTCATGTCAGCCCTGCAGACTCACCTTCTAAGCAACATGGATATGGGACATGCAGGATTTTGCTTCCCAGCCTTCCTCCAAAGGCAGCATCATCCCTCCTGTTCCTACTCCCACCCCATCCCAACGCTGGTCCTCTCATGTCATCCTCCCTGCAGAAGGAGCCCAGGGAGCACTGAGAGCCTGTCACAGTGAGTTTTCCTGATGGTCCCAGGTTAATCACTGCCTCTCACGCACACAGACACTTAAGGTTGTTGTTTGCTGCCCCAGGAGACTCATTACTGGCTGCCTCAAAGGCCAGGAGGAGAGGACGGGAGGGGTGAACAGCAGACTACAGGGGGAGGAGAAGAAAGGACGTTTGGGATCTTCAGGATGAAGGCAGAACTGAACTTCACCTCTCCAAGGGCAAACGTCTGGTCCAAGCAAGTCACTGTAGCATCTTCTCTGTCAAAGAAGGGAAAAATTCCTCCAAAGGAGAGGCTGAAATTCCTCCAAAGGAGAGGCTGCCTGTTCAAAAAGCCTGTTGGGATAGTGCCTTTCAGGGAGACAACTGCCCCTTCATTGACCTCCAGATAATCTCTGTGTACTTCTGTACATCAGAGTTAAAATATAACAGAATTTCGGTTGAATTACAAGATTCAGCTGATAGGAGCTGTACAATTCCTTCCACAATGTCTTTGTGTGTCTCAGAGGCCAGAAGCTTTATCGGGCTCTGAAGAAATAGAAAGAACAAGAGCAACCCTGGGGATGTGAAAAAGAAAACATGAGGTATCCTAACCTCTGATGTGAAGATACAAAATCATCTCTAAAAGATAAAAAATTGCTAAAATACACTGAGCAGCTGAGCAGCTCCATCCCTGGCTGATGGCTACCTGCAGCCACAGGGCAGCCTGGAGGAGTGAGGCTCCTTGAAGATGTGGAGGGCAATGACTTTGAGACACAGTTGAAGGTTTGACCTGACCCAGTAACTCATCCCACAGGCCTGAGCAGTGAGCTCCTGGTGCCACAGAGCTCTTGGCTCTCCCTGTTCACCGCCATGGATCAGCACCACGATTCCAGCGAGCACCTGCCCTCCCAGTCTCATCCTCTCATCCCATCCCACACCACGTCTGTCTTCTTTCTCTGCTTCTCAAACAGCTTTTTCTGCCTTTCTTTTTAGAGACAGAATATAAAGGACAGAAGTCCTGGTTTCCTTCTAGCTCTTGAACACAAGAGCCCTTGGAGAGGACCTATTTTAAGAGAGGAGAGCCTTCCCACTGCTGGAAAAGCAGCTCAGCAAGGGCAGGCTCAGTGCCGTGCCCTCCAGTCGGGCACTTGAGACACCTGCTAACAGCCACTCCAGCTGCCAAATGCTCCTCCAGCAGTGGCAGAAATCAGTGTCTGCAAGACAAGCTCTGGCAGCATCCATGGGGAAGAGAGGGGAAGGTGAACCCCCCACTGCAGACCTTCTGCACTGACTCATGGCATGGGTGCCAGCAATGCCACCTTTTCCCTGGGGTAGGCAAAAGCACCTGCTGGGTGGTTCAGGTCTCCTCCAAGGCTGAACATGTCATGCTCTCAATCCAGAGGGCTGAAGAAGCAGAAGACTCCCATGGGAAGAGCTGCCCAGGCTCCCCTCACTGAGGGCAATCATTTTTTCCTCAGCATGAAAAATCCTGAAGCTGATTTTATGTCAGATGCAGAAGGCAGGGCGAGATCCCACAGAGGCCACTTGGCACATTTTGTTCTGTGCTTAGAATTGTAGAATCATTTAGGTTGGAGAAGACCTTTAAGATGATGGAGTCCAATTGTTAATCCACCACTAAAGCGGCCCCAGGCTTGTGCTCCAGGGTCACATCTCATCTTGGAAAGCCCCAGTGTGTCCACTCCACCCTTGCCCGGCAGGTCATTCCCTGCTTCTTTGATTCTCCACTTGGGAAGGTGCTTCTTGACATCTGCTCTGAATTTGACTCTCCTCTATTTAGGTTTTATAGCTCTTGTTCCTCTCCCCTGGGTAATTCTGATTATATTATCCATATCACTTAAGCTTTTAATCACTTCACCTAAATTTTCTTATAACCAGCTTTATTTTTCCCTTTCTACTTTTTTTTTTAGTTTTGGGTTAAGCATCTTTATCCTGATTTTCCCTTTCCACATGGTTATTTTTTAGTGGTGTAAACAGAGTTTATCACACTTAGCAAATAATCTGTTAAAAAGAGAGCTTGAGCATATAAGTGTTCTGATCCACTGCAGATCCACTCTAAAGGACACTTTGGACCCAAGTGATGTTCCTCTCATCCCAGAATGCATCCAGCAAGCTGTAAGAGGAGCAGACCTATCCTCCAGGTTCAGCTCAGTGATGCAGAAGCTAACCCTGTTCACAGGAAAGCTGCAAACCTCCCCTGAAATCAGCTCTTTGTTGCCCTCACATATGCGTTGGAGAGTCTCTTTAAATTCCTCCTTGTCAAAACCACGCAAGCCCATGGCAAGCCCATTTTAAGAGCTGGTACCTGTTCCAAGCACTAATGGCTGCTACAGGAAACAGAAAAGTGAGGCTGAAGGCTACGATATTCAAAGCTGCCTTAATTATTAGAGCGTGAGCTCCCAAATCCCTTGAGAAGCATGGAGAGTGTTGGCCTCAAAATTCATGGCGTGCTCAGAGAAGCCAGGGAGCCAGGGAGTTTTGGGGACATCTTGACTGCAGTCTGTCTGCCTGGCTCCACCGGACTTGGAATGAGTCCGATTCATTGCAGCAGCTCTGAATTCAGAGCAGAGGGAGCAGACAAGGCTCACTGCCTATTCCAGCCAGAGAGACTGCAACAACATTTGTGGTTTTCGTTTTTTCTTTAAAATAAGGTTACTTGAGTAGACAGCCAGAAATAGACCCTCTGTCTCCTCATCCCTGAACTGAGCCCCACTGATAATTATGCACAAACTGTCAGGGCTGCTTTGGAAAAGCAGTTCTGGAACTAAAGCAGCCTGACGTGGCTTTGTGCAAAGCTTTGCCTGGAGAAGCGGTGTCCTCGATGACCACGAAAGTCCAGAGGGGAGAGCTGGGACCATTGGGACCCTGCACAGTGCAGCAAGAACTTTTTCTCTCAGCCACTAATGTTCCTGAAGGTTGGGCAGCCCAGCCAAGAGGGGCAGGGATTCATGTTACTCTTGAGGAAAAATATATTCCTGTGCAAAGGAAATCTCTGGATATGTAAGTGCATCTGTTTGCATCGTGGAATGCATGAGGCTCCCTCCTTGCTGCATGCTCTGCTCCAGTATTTATCCTCCCAGCAAGTCATCACTGCCTCATCTTCCAGGACTGTGCTTCAACTCAGACATCAGCAATTTCCCCTGCCACAGGCAATCAGTGAAATTACCTGATTTAAGGCCAGAGGAGTCAAAAATGGTACACTTTGGAAAACTATTTCCACAGCTTCACTGCTTTTGCACCTCTCCAGGCTGCAGATGGACCCAGTCATTTCTTCCACTTTGCACCAGGCTGGAGGAACAACCACTGGTGATGGCACTGCTTTCCAAGCAGGACCCTGAGCATCCTCCACCAGCATCCAGCTCCAGCCACCCTCTCCTGCCCTGCACTGCTGGGCTCTGTTTGTCCAAAGTAAATGCAGGCAGATTTCCCTGTTGACCGTGGGGATTTTGCTTGCTCAGGTGGATCACCATTTTTATTTTATTTATTTTTCTGCTAAAAGTCTGTTCTATGCAGATAAAACCCCAGGTCAGTCATGCCACAGATAACTCCCAACCAGGGCACAAGGATTCATGGATGTTGGTGCTGTCTCTCCATTTCTGGGGAGCGATGGGAAGAGGGCTGGATGCTCTCCTGCAGTGACAAGGTTTGCAATTTCTTTTTAAAAGCCTGTAATCATCTCACTTCTGTGAGCTATTCAGGCATTTACATTGTTTTGCAGCATCTTGAGTGCTGGCTGGAAGCAGCTCCAGGGTTTGGGGGAGTGCAGCAGGCTCGCTGTGGGGGGCTGTGCTGACAGGCACCCCCACACTGAGCAGAGGAGGGCTGTGCTCCTGCCCACAGGTGAGCAAGTTCCTGGGCATCGTCTTTTATCAGGAAAGAAAAAAGGGGAAAAAAACCCCAACAAATCAATTCTGTTCACATGAAATTCGAGCTGAACCTCAACTAATAAACACTGAAGGATAAAGAAATGCCACGAAAACAAAAGTCCTGTTGTGACAACAGCCACGGCTGAGGTTCATTCATTTTTTAGAGATTGTTTTTCCTTTTCTCCTCCTGGCTAAAAATGAGATTTTCAGAAAAGAGGAAGCATCACCAGCATACAAACACATATCAGAAAAGGAGCTGACTTTCCCTACGGGTACAGCCATCTGACACAGTGTGGACACAGAGATCTGGATGGGAGCTCCCTAACCCCATTCCCTGCAGTGGTAACCTGTATCTACAGCATCTGGGAACCCAAGGGAAAAACCTAACAGGCTCTTGGGTGATATTTTTCCCCATTTCCCCCTCGCAGATATGCCATCCCTCTGGCAGTGTTTTCTCCCCCTAACCCATGCTGTGAGGCTGGCACAGCAGCTGGGAGCACAGAAAGCCAGTTCTTGTCTCACTGATGACCATTCAGCAGGAGAGGGGGGATCCCATAACCCTTCAGCTCACTTGCAGGGATCCAAAGGACTCCCTGTTTTCTATTAGCCACCCCTGCAGAAGTTCCAAGGTCGAAATGCAGCCCTTCACACGAGTCAGTCCTTGCCCTGAGGAGCTGCAGTCAGAGCAGACCAGAAGGCAGGAGAACACTGATTCCCTAAGTCTGTGCCATCTCGTCTCCATGCTGTCATGCCATCTGTGAGCTTTATCCCAGGAACTCCTGTCACATCCACTCCCATTAGCATTTTTCAATGCTCTCTTGCCCTTTCCCAGCATCTGCTGACCAAGTCCCTTTGGTCAATCCTGCTCCTCATCCTTCATCAAGGCTTTTAATTTTCATGATGCCGTTACCCACTTTTGCTGCACTCTGCCCTGCAGCAGCTCAGCACACGAGCTGCAAACCAGGCAACCCAGCTTGCTCGCAAAGAGAGCTTCCAGATGGGGATCGAGCTGCTATTAATTTATCCTATATTTGTTTTGAAAAGATGCCTGGGGAAGGTACACCATTTCCCTTTCCAGTTAGAGGCTTAACAGCCACAGGCTTTCTCCTTTCTCAGAAATGTAAATCCATGTTTATTTTGCATGTACCCAATTAATCCCTGAGGCATTGCATCCAACAGGCCAAAATCAGAGCTCTCTCTCCACCAAAACACTTCAGGAGAAAGTTGAGAGGGAGACGTGCTCTACCTTTACTAGAAGAAACATCTATTAATTTGGGACCGAGGCAGCTGCATGGAGTATAAATTACTTTAATTGGTAAGCCCAACAGGACTCACTCCCTCTTAAAGCAGAAAGGAAAGACCTGGAACATCCATTTCCAGAGTGATCACTGAGGAGCAGCCAGACTTCAATTCCTATGAGGCTCTTCAGAGGGTTTGATCATTCAGGATGCTCTCACATATACAAAATACTAATTTACCTGCAGCACCAGCCATAATCTGTTCCCAGTTAAAACTTGTGCAACTCTGCTGAAACCAATTTATGAAGCAAACATTTAATTTAGCGAGCAGGCTCACAATCCTAAATTTAAACATATGTCAAGCCAGCTAGTGGCTTTGTTTTAATTAACTCTCAAACTTTGTGGCTGTCATTTCTTTATATAAATGAGGATGTTCTGCCAAGGGCAGCCTGTAAGCCTGTGTGCATCCCTACGAAACCTCCTGCTATTTCACAGCCACTTTTCAAAGAGCTCTTGCAGAGGCAAGGGGATGTGGATGTTATTGTAAGGGTCCATATGGCAGTACACGGGCACTGCAGTATTAAATCAGAGGTATTGTAGCTTTCCAGCCTGGATTCTCCCAGTACCAGGTAATGTATATGTAGCTTTATTGTTGTACAATTTTAGTGGCTATGCATTATTCAAGAGCAGCCTAAGTCTCTGCACTGCCGGAGGTGATTCAGTGATGATAAAGGGAATACGCTTTGCTCTAAAGGAAGGAGTGAAGGCATTTCACGGGTCGGTATCTTCTCCACCCACGGAGAAACAATGGAAGCGTTAACACACCTGGTAAAGAAATCAGCTGGCGACAAATTCTCATCGATAATTAAAATGAAAGTACAAGCTGCCTTAACATGTAGTTAGACTTAAGAACTCTAACCTGCTCTCGAAATTAAATGCTTTCCTTGATAATTTGGCTCTCGCAGCAGGCACTGAAATCTGCTGGAAGATGCCATCTAGTGGGTTATGGAAGTTTATTTAAGTTTAAATCCACTTGCTGGTGTGGGGCGAGGGTGGCAAGAGTCATTTATACTGGGGTGCATAATGGTTTCCGTAGACTTTTTGTTGTTGCTCTAGGAAATTAGGTATTTCCCTGCAGGGGTTTGCATTGGAAGAGAACTACTATTTATTTTACCAGTGCCCAGCAGGGCACCGGATTGTCACAGCTTTGCTGTTGACACAGCCGAGCCTCACGGCTGTTGTGCTGGCAGAGCATCTTCCTGAGCGCCGGGGCTGCGTGCTCTTCATTGAGGAAACGGATCCGCTCCCCATTCTTGGGAAAGCTGCGCCGCCATTGGTGGTTTTTTTCCTAAAAAGACCCCTCAAACACTCTCCCGTGCCTCTAAATTACGTAGTTTACAGTATAGTTGAAACCACTTACTTGCTATCCGACTAAACAGCATTGGTTTTTAATGCGAACCACGGATTGGGATGGATTTGGAGCGATCTTGAGTGTTGGTGCGGCCGGCGATGGCATCTCCATCCACGGAGCGCTGGTGGCGACTGCCTCGTCCCCCGGTTGCCGTGTGTCCGTGGGGCGAGCTCCAGCCCTTTGGGACCACCTGGACCCTTTGGGGAGCAGTCACAGCCCTTGGGGACCACCTGGACCCTGTGGGGAGCACTTACAGCCCTTCAGGCTGCTCTACTTCCCCCAACCCAACCCCCAGGTCCCATCCAAGGGCCCCCTCCCTTTTAAGGGGTTTTAAGCCAATTAACCACTTTGATTCCCTCCCCCCCCCACCGACGGCCGGTT
>VZTH01016797.1:28274-114566 GCA_013397815.1 Aleadryas rufinucha | reverse complement strand
GGTGGGAGCCGCTGGGTGAGGGTCGGGGGGGCTCCCGTGGGAGCCGCTGTCGCACGGGGCGTGTGCGGGGCTGGGCGCGACCCCTCCGTGTCACAGAGGGGAGCTCGGCACGGGAGTGGGGCGAGAAGCGGCAGCCGCCCCCATAAGAGGAGGGGGCAAGGAGGGAAGCCGCGGTGGGCTCCTGTGGTCCCCGGGAAGGAGCTGTTTTATGTATCCTGTGCCTGCGTTGGAGGGGGAGCGCGAGTACTTTCTTGGCAATTCAGGGGTGCGGGGACGGGAGGGTCTGCTCGCCTTTTTTTGGCTGAGCTTGGTAAGGGAATAAAGCAAGGTCTTTGCTTCTTGCGCCAAGGAGTGAGGAAGGGGAGCTTGTCCCATCCGTGCACAGAAAAGAACGGCAGTTCCGTTTCCCAAGGCTGTGCCTCCGTGCCATTTCCCTTTACCTGCCTTGGAAGGGTGCGGGAAGCAGACATCACCTGTTACTCTGCGTCCCCGCAGAGCTTGGGCGAGGGCTGGCAGAGAGTTCCAGGTGGAGCTGGAGGATTATGTCAGTGGAGTGATGCTCTCTTTGGGAAAAGAGAAGCGGATAACTCTTCCCGAGAGGCAGAGGATGCCCGCTGGATACGTGGCCTGAGGATGTTGCAACACATGACTGCATTCCTTTCTTGTCCCACTGGTGTAGTAGTAAATTTAACAGCCAAATCTGTCTGTGTAGTGTGTGAGTCAGGAAGGCTGGATCACCCAAATTAGACGTTTGGAAGCACAGTTTAGCTGCACTTACTTTTGGCTGTGTAATTGCTTTGTCCCCTTCTGGGTTTAGCTTTGTACCATTAAGAATGATTGGAACTTGAAAGCTTGAAATGTCATTGTGTAACTATCAGTTCAGCTGCCACTCTAAAAGGCTCTGCTTGTTCAAAACCACTTAAAACTCTTAGTTGTCTAAATCTTTCCCTCCTTGGAGACTTCCTGCTGTAACTGCACCGTAAAGGTGGAGAAACCTGCTGTGACAATTTCTGCTCTGAGGGAGAGAATGTTCTCAAAGAGCTGTAGTCAAACTGGGACTGAGCTCTTCTTTCCTACAAGAAACGTTTTTTCGAATTCAAGCTTTTTAGTGTAAGTCTGGATATAGCCATGCTCGTGTCCCATGCTGTTGAGGAAAGGGATCAGCTGTTGCCTGTCATAAAACATACATTTGTAGCAGATCCTCAAATCTGCACAGAAGTCCTTTTGACGTGATCACACAGTGATCATTACGTGCCTGGAGTTCCTGATGTCACTGCCTTATGGTTGTATTTCTGTGGGATGCAGGGAATCTATTTTGCATGACTGGTAAAAATCAAGCCCTGCTCCATAGCTTCATGTGATGTGGTGTTAGGGTGAAATGAAGACCTTTGTAAAATCATGTATCCTCCAGAGGTAAAGAGGAAAAAGTTGGTAATTATTCTTAGGAGGTTTCAAAGTGACAAGTTGACTTTTATGGTTGTGATCTTCCAAAACTGTCCTTGCACTGTGGGCTTTGGGTAGGTGTAAGCCAGGCAGTACCTCTCTGCTGATTTCTGTGTCCTTGCAGTGTTCTCGGTGTTTAGATATCCCGAGCTGCCCGTGTTGTACATAATGCCTACTCCATTTTTCTTTATGTCTCTGTAAAGTATGGCAGCTGTCAGTGAATGGAGATCTGCTTTTGTTTTGATGGTGTGTGGAGCTGGGCAGGAAATGCCTGTGCAGTTCGCAGGAAAATTTGCAATAAAACCTCTCTGCACTTGTGTAAATCATAGTTGCTGGGTTTTAGGCTGAAGGCTTCATCTTCCAGTCCAATTAATGTGGAATTATGGGCTGCAGGGGGTCTTTGAGTGAAGATATATTTGTGTCATGTGCTTATTTTTTGAATGATTTGGTCCTGCAATGATAGTTCCAGTTTACATTGAGCAAGGGAAAACATAGCCTAAAGGACAACAGGCTGTCTTGGTAAAAATAATTTCAGATGAAGCAGAATAAAAACAACTCAAATGTGATTTTGTTTTTCTGTTTAGTTGTGTGGGTTTGTTTTACTGTTGTCATAGAGGTATCTGCCAGCTGACTGCAGAGAGTTTTTTGGGCATCCTCACAATCAATGGTTCCAGCCTTTCTTCCTTGGTCCCGACAAGCATTCATGGGTTTTGTACTTAATAATCAACTTCCAGCTTGTAAATGAATATGCTGTTTGTCTACTTGTTCCTGAAGCCATTCGAAAGAGCTGACTTGTTAATACAAAAACTCCAGATGACAGGAGAGAATATAATGAAAAAATACATTCAGAGCAGTCAGAAAAGATTTTCTTCTGTTTCTGGCTTTAATTTGCCTTTTTGTGCAGGCTAATCTTTGAATTGAGGACATTTCCGATGTACTACAGAATTGAGCTTTTCAATGAAATCTCTGTCCAGGCTCATTCTTTCTCTTTAAATGGTGTCTGCTGTTTCAGTCAGTAGTTTTATTCCTCAGAGAACAGCAAAAGGGGGAGAAAGGCTTTAAGACACAGCTGAATTAAAGCTATAAAGCAACTCCTAGAACACTGAGTTGTGATGCTAAAATTTTGAAGTTTGAAACCACCTAGGAGTTTTTGTCGTCTATCTGTGCTGCATGTTACCTTCAGTAACATGGCAATATAGGTGATTTGGCTTTATTTATACTTTCTAGTGCCTGAAACAAATGTGTCAGAAAATTAAGCAATCAGAAACCATGTAAATATATTCTAGGAAAGATTATTCTAAATGGTTTCTGCGGAAGTGCCTAGGCAGCTAATTGCTTCTGTATTTACATGTTCAGGGGAAACATTATGGAGGCTGAAAATAGTGCATTGCTTTAATAAGGAGGGTGAGGTCTCTGCTCTTTCCTTCTGCCTTTGGGTTTGTTCTTTTGCAGCTCTGTGGGTGCTTCTCGCTCCACAGAGGAGAGATGGAGAGAAGTCATCAAGGTCTTGGCCTCAAGGTCGTGCTGCAGATCTCCTTAGAAAAGCTGAAGCTTTGAGTTAGTCCTCACTTAACCACTGTGTGCTCAGAAGTGGCCTCTGTCTCTATGTACAGTGGCTCGGCAGAGGAGATGATCTGGGAAGTCCTTTTTTTGTGGGATTTTTGTGTAACAGGTCTGGCTTTAAATGGGGATGGTGGTATCGTGGTACTGAAGTGTTTCTGCTGACAGCTTAGAAGCTGCTTTGACTTCATGACTGTACTGTTTGCTCACCACTACGTGAGTCTCGGTGTGCTCACGGAATGCAGATTGACTTTTCTGTAGATTCATCTTTTTCTTTTTTTAACAACTATTCAATAAGTAAAAACATACGATCTGTGGGTGTGGGGGTAGGAAGAAGCAAAAGGAATGCAGCTATTCCTTTTGTCTCTTGGATTTCTGCTGTCTGCCTCAGAGGCTGCCGAGCATCCTCAGCCTAAATGTTTAATTGATGTGGATGTAGCCGTGCAGTGTGTGAACCGTGGATGAGTTAGGCTGTGCGCTGGCGGTTTATGCTTGGGCTAATGCAAGTATTTACGTGGTTTCCAATGCTCTGCAGAGCTACTGCTCTGCACCTCTGTGGTCAGGGTGGAGATCTGCACTCTGTGTGAAACCTGCTGTTCTGGGAATGTGGCATTTGAGCTCGGAGAGATACTAAGCGAGGAGGTTTTTCTTTGAATTGCTGGCTTTAAAAGCACTGTAGCAAATTAGCTGCCTTTCGTGGCAGTGCGTTTTTATCTGATATGATGAATGCTTTATGGAGTCACCCTGTAGCTTGTTGTAGCAGTAATTTGTGCTCTATAAATTAACTCGGGAACATGATGGAAGTGTATAAATCACATCGGTGATTGTGTGGTGCCCTCTGCTGCCGGTCGGCTGGAGTGATGTGGGGTACACCCTCCTGCTGCTTCCTTGGCAGTGAGAAACCAACTGCAACCTTGGGATTGAAAAATGGCTTGGGAGGATGCCGCTGTTGGAAAGTTTGGGGTGATAAACATTGGCTTTGGTGCAATTGAGCCTAAAGTTTGCAGCCAGCCTTGCTGAAAATGCAGCCCTGGTGATGATCTGAGCGGGGAGCGATGCTGCTCTGCCTTCCAGCCTGCTGCCACTCGTGTCCTTCTCGGCTCAGGAAGGGGATGGGCTTTGCTGTTCTGACCTGGGGGCATCTGGGACGTTGTCAGGGTTTGTCAGTGTTATGGTGTGGTTGGCAAAAGCTAATAAGGAAGAGGGTGTTTGTTAAATGACAGACTTGGTGCTGCCAGGGCTGGGGAGGGATGAGGAGGGCTTGGGAAAAGTTAGAGGAAAACTTTTCTGCTCTCTGCCAGCCAGAGGGAAATAGGACAACCAGCTTGCTGTATTTCACAGGCAGATTCCTCTGGCAGGTAGACTGGTCGTGTCCTAGACCTTCCTGCTGCTCCTGTCTGGGGCCTGGCTCCTCACAGACCTCTTGGACACTGCTGTGTTGGCAGCTGTGTTTGCCAGGCACTCATCAGCTGATGTAAAGGGAAACTTTGAAAAGCTTATTTTTGTAAGTGTAGTGTAAAACAATTGGCATCTAAGGACTGAGGTGCAAGTGCTGAACAAGCCTGTTTTAATTTAAGAGTGACTGATTCCCAGTGTGGGCTACTCTGAAGTTTATCACTTCAATGCACTTGTGAAACGAGCAGGGTTTCCAGAGCTAGATAAGTGTGTCCTGCACTCTTGACTGGCAAAGTGAGTTGAAGTGAAGGTGAAGTGTCTAAACCATCTCACAGCTGTAAAGTGCAAAGTAAAATTTGAAAATATGTTTATAAAGAAACTGGAGCTTTCGGTGGCCTTTACTCAAGGTCTCATTTTGGTGATCGTCACTGTAATGGCAACACAGAGCTGAATGAACAAATGGGCTGTATTGTAGGTCTCCTATGCTGCGTGAAAATAAAAGGCTTATTATACTTGCTGTTCTTCATCATAGAGCAGGTCCTTCTGTTACTGGAAAAGTGGTTCTGTTTCACTGTTCAAACATGCTCTATATGCACTTAATTGTTGCAATGGTGACCTTTCTTCACGGAAGGAAGATTTCTACTGCAAAACTTTTTGGCTCCTGGCATCGGGACTTCGCTTTAGGTTACTGGTGAAAACCATAATCATGTGGTGATCTCCAGAGCTGTGTGTTTTTCCTGTAAGAATATGAATCAAATGGCGAGAGACAACTGATTTAAGAGCAACCATAGTTATACATTTCCTGGCAGATAACTGCCGAGTATTTGACTTAAGAGGATTGAAAAACTAACAGGAAGTTACTTATTACCAGTGAGGAGGGTTGGTGAAATTAGGCAGAAAAATGTTATCAACCAGACACTGTTATGTAGTCACTTCCCACTCCCTGTTTGAATACAGCAGGTACAGGCATCACTAGAAAAGGATAAAGAACTGCAGTTTACCTTCCTGTCACTCTGTATTTGCTTCCTTGTGGAGCCAGCTGTAACCTTGCTTACTTTGTGTAGGAACAGATCCTGTTTAACTTTTCGGAAATTGTATCCAGGTGTTAAATCTGCATGCTGCTCCTGTTTCTTTGCAGCCTTTTCCTGTGCCAGGTGACAGAGGCAGGCAGCCTTCAGCTTCCTTCTGGGAAGTACAGAGCTGGTGGGGTGCATTCAGAGTTGGTAGGAGGGATTCCTCTGTGCGCTGGAAATATCAGTAGAAGAAAAATTGTGCTGCAGGAATTTGTTTTGATTCCCCATGAAAGCAGCCATTTCCACCTGCGAGCTTGTTATCCTGTGGGTTCTAGTGGAGCTGTCGGTGGTAGGTTTTTATGCAGTGCACCTCAAGCGGAGTGCAGTGTGCCGAGTTCCCTGGCACTTCAGCACGGTGTCAATGCTCGTGTAAACAAAGCTGCTGTGGTATTTGCCATCAGAGGACACTCTCTAGTGTCCATCACGCTTCCATCCTGTTAACCCTGTGGAGTAACCTGAGTTAACAGTGCTTTTGTTCAATAGTGGTGTGAATAACACACGATTCTGTGTACGCCCAGGGAGAGAGGTGGCTGCAGTGACTTTGTGCATATGAAATTTTTAATAGTAATAGGTCCCCTCAGGTCAAGTGACCTGAGTGCATTTGTAGATTTTTTTCTGGATCACCTTGTCTAGAAAACTGGAAAGGCTGAATGGATTAAGGACTGTCTGCTGTGATGGGATAACTGTGATGGCAAGCAGACATTACTCATTATTTTAATAGTCATTCATTTAAATATTATTTAAATGTTGCTTCAATCAGACTGAGCTAGATTGGGAATAGTTACTTTCTGTTAATTTAATTTGCTCTCTGTTCCTGTTCTGGAATCAAATCAGGAAAAGCCTTTCTGCCTGACATTTGCGCTTTGTCTTAACCTGATCTCCTGTCCCTGGACAGAAAGGTTTTGGTCAGTCCTAGTGCAGTTTGGCCACTTGCATATTCCTTCTAGATACAGCTTGGCCTGGGATTCTTCTGCTTCTAGAGAGTTGTATAAAAGACATTCTGTCTTGCCTTCAGGCCCCAGATTGTTTGCAAAACCGAAAGCTGTTGGTGGGGATTTTTAGCAGTTCAGGGATAGTGTGAATCCGTTTATCATGTTTCACAGACTCCTGAACAAATTCTGGTGCCTGAGTCACTTTCAAGAGTGTAACAGTGTGATGCTTAATTTCCAAATCCAGGGATAATAGCCCCCACTTTCTAATTTTAAAATTTCATGTTCTGCTTTCAGACTGCCTTTTGTCTTGGTGCTGGTGAAAAAACTTTCATATTCTCTCTTGTCTCTTGAAGAGTCTGCTTGTGGTTTTCCATTCAGGTCATGACTTCTTACAGCTCAGGGATCCAGTAAATGCTGCTGGTCCTGCTTTATTCAACATGAAGCCTGGCCTCTCAGTGGCAATGGTATCTTTTCTATCAGTGTAACCAACACCTGTGGTGGTATTTCCTGCATTTGTGTTATCCTGGATGAGTGATGGATAGGCAACAAGGAATGGAGTGTTTATCTACACAGCTTTGTTAAGAATATAAGTAGTAGTGGATATCAAATTATGGCTGACTTGTCAGACTCTGCCTCTTTTGTTAGATTTACAGGGTCTGGCAAACGATTGGAGAAAGCTACAGATCAGTAAATCAATACAAGCACAAAGAGTTGCCAGGCAGCCCTCCCTTTCAAATGCCTGGGTAGAAGAGTAACTTCTACTGTGTCTGAGATCTGCTGGCAGCTCTGCACCCCCTAAAATACAAGAAATGGGTTGTTTGACATGTCTCCTTATTGTTCCTTGTATAAACTTGATAAAGCTTTTAACTTGCAGCTTCAAAGAAGGGAGGTCTACCATTTTTTGGTCCTTAAATTTACTTTTCTTTCTAAATAATTACCTCTCTTCTCTGCCCTTTTGCAATTCCTCCATTTTCTCTAATCTTAGCTCTAGGTTATAAGAGACCTCCCTAGAGCATAGATCTATAATTAAGGCTTTTTAACCACAGTTACAGTGGAGCATCAGCGGTGCTCTGGTGCGGCCAATATCCAAGGGAGAAACTTGCTTCAGTAGGAAAGTTGTTGATTTCATTACAACCAAAGTCTCTCATATCCCACTCATGGAGTTTCCTCTGATACTGCTCCATGCCTTCCCACTTTGCTAAGCTATATTTCTAAGGCTGATGACCATTAATGGCACATCTTCTGTAGCTCATAAGAATAAAAAGGTTTTATTTAGTCCGCCTGTCATTTTGTGGAAACGCAGGCTGCCAGCTACTGCAAATCATGTCCCTCACGAGTACATTCAGAGAACTTGAGGGTTTAAAATGGAAACCCTGTTTTGAGCAAACTCGTGTAACTCATGTGGATATTTTGATTCTTTCCTTGGCCAGAAATAGAAAGCAAAGGAAGGGAAGGAGGGTGGAATCTGCGAAGGCCTGACTGTGTTGTGCTGCCCAGCTTGGTGGAGAAGTTCACTCTTAATGTCACCAAATAAGGTGACTGTGTCTTCCAGTCTCAACTTCTTATTAATTTTTCAGCTTTAATACTTTTTTCCTTCACAATTAGTGCAAGTAGCAAAAAGCAACTTCTAAAAACTGTCTTTCAAAACAGTGAATGCTGACACCCTTCCCTGTTAGGCTGAGAATTGCTTCTGCCCAGAGGTAACTAACTTCTGATCAAAGCATCTCCCCTCACCACTAATGTGTATTTCTCATGTGTATGCCATGTGTTGCTGATCTAGCAGGGACCTGACACCTTTCCCTGATGTAGCTTTCAAAGAGAGAACTTGTCCTGTTCTTCGTGGTTGCAGATCACAGGCTGCTGAAGTGAAATTTCCAAAAGGCATATCAGAATATTTTTTAAAATACACAGAAAATGCAGCTGTTTACTGAAATAATGACCAGCAAAGGGGTTAAATTTCAAACAAAAAGAACTCACGTCTTTAACTTGGATGCCTGTAAATGAAGTCTGTCTTCCTGCTGTAGAGCTATTTGGTCATAAAAATAAAGGATTCACAGAATAACAGTAGATCAGTCTGTCTCCTGCAAGAATTTTAATTTTTTGGATGCATGAAATGTTCTTGTTTGAATACTCTCCCTTTCAAAAAATCTGATTAGATTGCGTTTTGTCTTTGTTAGTCAAGGTCTTGTGATGTTTTGAGGCTTTACCGGATCTTATCTGGAAACACTGTCAGCTGTCCCTCCTCCACACAGAGCTGCCTTGCTTCAGCCCTCTTGAACAACTGTTTGTTTGGGGCTTTTTTTTTACAAGCTTAAGTTGCTATGAAAAGTTCTGCTCTGCTTGATCCCTAAAGCCTGAAATCCTTTGCCTTGCAGCTCTGTGTGCAAGCTAAGGTGACTTTTCAAAGGAAAGTCATTTTGTTCTCTGTCCGCTTATGATTATTCAGAAGATCTAATATTTCAAACCCCTAGTAGCCAGTCTTGTTTTGTCAGTGGAAGATCACATAGGCTTGTTTTTCTCTAAGTTACCTTTATTGTGTTCAGATTCATTTGGGAGTTTTACCCTGTGATCATTACCTAGTTGATCACGCTAGCAAGGAAATAATTTTTGTCCATGGTGGCAAACAGGTGGGTTTTTTTCTTTCTTGAGCTTCCCTAATGTTTCTCAGCCTTCAGATGAAGTCCAAAGAAGAAATGTTCACAGGGACTAGTAAGCATGAGCTGTTTCTTAATAAATAAATCAGGTGAAACAGAGTTTGAGTGTTCTTAACACTTAGACTAAAGTTTTCAAAGATGTCTTAGAGTATGATGTTCCTTTGAAAAATAAGAGTCTTAGTGACTTTTATCTAGGGTATGATATAAAAATAACCACAACCAGGACTGGCATCCCATAAGATTTTTTTGTTTTCTGGAGGGTTTTATAATATTTTTTAAAGAGTAAGGAGCTCCTTCACTTATGCTCAGACTGACTTTAATCTTAACTCTGCTTGCTTGGAAGTGGCTCTCTTTAGAGACTGTACTTTCAGCTCAGATAAATACAAGCAAAATATATTCCATCGCTGAAGAAAATCAGAACCTAGATAAATACAGACATAATGATGTTGTAAAAGGCTTTCATTGGGCGAGTAAGTAATTTTCTGTAACATTACAGAAGGTCACTTAAATTTAGCCTGTCACTCCATGTTAGCCACTATGTAATGGGCTTATTCAGGATCTCAAAAAGAAGTGAACCCTGTGATTATCTTCTGTCTTCTCATTTATCTCCCAGGTGGCCTGTTGCCAGTGTTTTGTGTGTGATAGCCAAGGAGTAAGGAATAACTCTTTTTTTCTACTCCTGCGCATGTTGATTTTGCTGATCCACCAAATACACTCTGGGCTGCCACTTCCCTTTGATTCTCAGACTGTGTCAGAAATATTTAAAACTCCTATGGATATCTTGCTGCTGCATGCTGCCTATTTTTTTTAATGTGTGTGGCTGTTTTGGAGACTGATTCAAGGTACTAATTTAGCCTGGGGGAAAAAAAAATCTCCCTTCAGCAAACCAGCATCTGCTCACAGGTCTTACTCGCAGCAGTGAAGAAGTTATATTGGTACCGTTACTGTTTTTGGAGTGAGATTTCTCAAAATTATTTTGCCTGCTTGGTACTGAGGGCATGGATGTAAACTGCAAAAATATCTGTAAAGTATTGGAAGACCTGGGGTTTTGATGTAGAAACTGGCAGAAGTGTGTCTGGTTATGTGTGTAGAGACCAGAGAACTATCCAGGTTATCATTGTTGCTGTTGCAGCTGATTTTTGGAAATGTGATTCTTGACCAATTGTGGCCCAGGTTGTTCCTGATCGTCAGATGTGAATTGTGTGCTCTGCTAATGGGGATGTGGAAGATTGGAAAAGTTTTATCTGCAATGTGTGAAGGTCCTACTTGTGTTGTCCTTGATTTTGATTGCTGCAGAGAATCTGTGTATAAAAGATAACAAGTTTTCATTCATTGTACTGTCATATTTTCTGGAAATAGGAACTTGGGCCTGCTGATTACAGCAAAAGAGTCCTTGGCAAAGCAATTACAAACTAACAAGAAAGTGTCTTGAACCCCCATCTGTGCCAACATCCTTTTCCGTGCATCTTGGCCAAAGCTGTTACCAGCACAAAGTAATACTGGTCACCCTGGGTGCAAGGCCTAAGCTGTGGAAACAACTGATGGTTTGTGGCTTTTCAAGTGCTGATATTTTTATAATAAGAGGCTGCTCCTGATAGAAATGCATCTGAGAAGCTGTGAATTGACATACGTGAGCAGAGAGCACTGGCATTGCTGATAAATTAGCTGGGAATTGTCAGTTGTGTAAAAGAACTCAAATATTGGCTTAACCTGGAAATGTGAAATTAACTAGAAAAGAACAGATTTTCTCTCTGGATACTTGAAAACAATAACAAGTCATGTGAAAACTTGTTTTAGAAATTATTTCTAGAGGGTATGAGTTTTCAAGCCTAATGCAGTGAAGTCTATTTTTATAGTCCTTGAAAACAAAACCTGACAGACCATATTTGCCAGCACTTATATTGCTCTGGTGACAGTGCTTCTTTTTAGAGCATGCCAGAGGAAATACTCTGTGCTGGAGCATATGTCAGTGATTAGTGGGACCAGTGCTGCAGGATGAAGTGGAAGAAATATGGTTGTGTGAAGAAAAAGCTGAATGGACAGAACATGAGAAATGTAGCGGTTTATGGGTCAGGTTTAGGGTAGGAATGGAAAATTTTTAGGGATATCTGTATATAGCTGACACGGTCTTCCAAATCACTGAGGTTTAACTGAGAGGATGACTGGTACCTTTCTCTGTGTGTTCCCCATAATTTCTTCTTCATGTAGAAAACTGTTTTCCCTTTGAATTGATCACTGTTTGTATTATGCAGGTGTTACATAATGCAGGTATTTGTATGCTCAGGGTGAACTGAAAACCTCAGGAAGTGAGAGACTTTGGTACCCAACTCTTTTTTATGAATTTGTGAATTTAAGGGCTGAGGCAGAGAATCATCCTCAGAAACCAGCTGAGTCTCTCCAGACCTGACATCCTGGGTCCAGAATTCTTACCAGTCAAGCTCATGAGGTGTGTGCTCACATTTTGGTTCGGGGTGGCATTTGTCACCTCCTTCTCCCCCCAGAGCCACCCTTGGCATCGGCCACCTTGTGAAGGATGCTGAGGTCAGAGCACAGCTCTCGGCCTCACGCTCTGCACGAGCCATGTGAGACTCTGGGTACTTGTGTTCAAAGTCCTGGGCTGGAGGGAAGAGGAGGAGGATGGAGCCCTGCTACCCTTCTCAAGGATCATTGACAGCTTTTACTCGAGAGCTGCAATGCAGTAGCTACAGCCCTCAGTTGACTTTGCCTCCCTGCTTTGACCATGCAAAATAACAAATATCTGTGTTCTTTGCAGGCACCAAAGCTGCAAACAGGTACAAGTGATTCATGTGCAATATAGAGGCACCAGTTTATGTAAGCCACTGTGTACCAGGACCTGGAGAAATCAGGTCAATAGCCTGTCACACCCAGTTGTTTTGAATGTGATCCTAAAAGTGCCCACAGACCTCACTCAAGGACACGGACCCCACTGTGGGAAACACAAAGCTGGAAGTGGAGCTGCAAGATGCACAGCCTTGTGATTTTTAAGTTTCTTGTATATTTAGCCCTTGACATCCCAGGTTAGTCATCAGTCAAGTACTGCAAAAATGTTCTGCTGCCTCACCCTGTTTTTCATATCTTGTCACTTTACGTTGGAGTGCTCCAAAATTTTTGCTATTCAACATAAATGGGAGTGAAATGAAAATGCCCTGTTCCCTTTATCACAGTTGATGCCTGTACTTGAACTTTGCCAGTATATGTTTATGAAAATTGCTTGTTTTCCCCTCTGAAATGTTTTTGTCAGAGCAGCTCAATACAACTTTTATTAGGGGAAGTCAGAAGAGGTTAGAGAATCCCTGAAAACTAGAAAAAGGATAGATTAGACTCCTACATAGAATTACCCAGCTGGTATCAAAATTAGACTGCTACTGCAAAGTAGACATTTGGCTATTAATAATTAAAGAAATAATGCAAGAAGCCAAACAATAGTCAGTTAAATGCAGATTATAAAATAACTGTCTTGAGCTCACTACACCTGTGACTTACCTGACTTAGACTTTTTTTTGCAGAGTGTTCCCTCATATTAAAGAGTTTCTAAAGCTATTTTAGGCCTGGTTTTTTTCTACCCTGTAAAGTTCTTGCTTTTGAATAACTCTTGAGATATTTGGAAAAACAGAATTAAATTATTTGGGCCCTTTAGGAAAAAGTGAAAGCTTCATGAGGTTTGATTTGTATTTCTGTAGCACACTGGAGGCCTAGTCAGAAGTCTGCAAGGAGAAAGTAAAACACCCAAAGGCAGACTGCTTCTCATAACGTAACCCAAACTGAAAGTGTATATTTATTTTCCTTCCCTTAAGTTGCTCTGTAGGAAATGTCTTAAAAGTTAGATTGTTTGCTGGTACTTGTACCAAAAAAAGGAGCTTATCAGCAGTGCAATAATTAGATTTTGTATTGTGTCACCAGTACTGCACAGATTTCTGAAAGGGACATCTGGGTTTTCACTGGTGACTGAACCCAGTGTTTAAAGATCTTAGTGTTTTCAGTCTGATGTGTGGTGTTTCTCAGTTCTGTAATTGCTTCATGCTTGAATCTGCTGGCTCAGGCATGAGATTTATGGATCCAGTTTCCTCTTCCTTAGTTTGTCACAGCTGTGAAAGGAACTGACTTTGAAACCTTGATTGTAGTTAATCTTTTTGTTTCCTTACAACTGTTAAAGATCTAAACATTTAAGAGAAGCACCAGCTTACTTCATTTGGGAGTCACAGCTTCACAATGACGGGCAGCAAAATGTTTTCAAGGTCCTGGAAGTTGGATCCATTTGTAATGGATTCACATGGTGTTTGTCTGTGTCTGCAGATACAGTCTGGGGTTTTTTTCTCTTCTGCTGGAGGGCTTTTGAAAGCTGTGGCTCTTGAAGTGTTGTGATGTTACTGTGGACTTCTTCATCAACTGCAGTGATCTCTGCTCAGGAGGTAGAAGAGAATACCAAAGGAAATTTCCTTCCATCCTACTTAGGAACTTTGTCAGCTTAACATGAATGAATTTGGGCATGTGCTCAGTGCTGCTGGAGTATGCAGTTAGGATTCTGTTCTGGCTTCCTAAACAAGAGCAGCGTGTAACACATCACTATTCAGTGTGTGTGCAACCTGCTCTGGTTCTGTGCTGTGTGCAGTCAGCAAGAAGGGTCAGGATTTAAATAACGAGATCAGTTTGTGCACCTGGATCTTGTTTGAAATCACAGGGTGAAAAGCTTCTAAAGCCTCTAAAACCTCTCATCGGCTCCTCAAAAGAGGAAACTGGTTGGCAGACTAGAGTCTGAAAACTGATTGGTTAGAGAGTACTCTTAAAATTTAATGAAATGTAATCCGAGGTTTTAATTGCATGTCTGGGCTTACACATTTAATGTTGACCTTAGCAATTCTGCTTAGTGGCTAATGGGGCTGAACTCTTAACAGTGAACCTCCTCCAAAAGATCTTAAGATTAAGAAATACTTGAAAAAGCAGGGAGGGAGAGACAGCAGTTGCAAAGATACCACCTGGTTTCTTGAAGCTCCTTAAGTTTTAAGTGTCCCTTGTGGTTCAAAGTAATCTTGGCTTTAGTTTGTTATGAAAATTTTCTCTTTGCTGGTCTGCAGAATGGTTTGGGTGATTTATGGTGAGTGTGTAAGAGATTTCTGTGATCTGCAGCCAGAACAGTGGAAGCATCAAGCAGTGCTCTTTAACAAACATACTGCAGAACAGCTTTCTGGAGGGATTTAGATATATCCATTCCTTCATCCTCTCCTCAGGCAGCATCCTAATCCCAAACCCAGCGGACAGAGTGGGCTGCAATGGGCAAACACTTGGCACTAACCCTAGGAAAGCTGATGGGCAGTAGTACTAGAAACTGGCATCCCATGGATCTGACACAGTGCTTGACATAACTCTTAATCTGTGTTAATGGAATTGCCTGAGTGGCCTTAGTTTTGTCATTGTGGAGTCAGCAAGGCAGATGTTTCAAGTCTGTGGCATTGAATATTTGCTCCCAAGGCTTCCACCCAGCTTCAAGGTGGAAACTGTGTTCTAGCTCAGCAGCTTAATGTGCAGCTGATGCAGGAGGTGGTTGCACTAAAGCAGCACTCTGAGATGATGATTGTGTGTCCTCTCTCTTGCTTTCATGTGTCAAAATAGCTCTGGTTTCTCTCCCGGTCTACAGCTTGAAAGGAAATGTCTGTCATGTAAACATTTTTGTGTATATGTAACAAACTGTAAACTCTGAGGTGTTTTGGTATCTTACAGTGTAAGGCACCATCTGTAAACAGTGGCAGTGGTTGGATGGGCAGCTTTCAGAAAGAGAAAGGTGTCTCTGCTGTAGCTTTCGCTGCTCCATCCATTTCTGTGATCATTTCTATTGCTAGAAGGGGACTGGCTGTACTTCGGAAAGGTTACAGTTGAAAGAAGTTACAAAACAGCAGCCCAGCAGGGTATAATCTCCTCAAAGTAATCTCTTGGGAACGTACGCACTTGATAAGGCATTTCAAGACATAAGCCTTCTCTAAAGAGTAAAGGAAAGTTCATTGGTATCCAGACAAAGACCCTTTGGCCATCTGGACTTGACTTACTGTTGTCTGCTCTTGCTCGTGGGTGAGGAAGTGCTGTCTGAGCAGTGGGTATAAGGTGCTATGCAGCACTTAAGCTCCCTTGACCTAATTCACTTGCTTTTTTGCTGGAGCATGGATTAGCAGTGGCTTGCTGGTGCAAAAGTAAGCAGCAGTTAATTCTTACAAGTCAAGTCCCGTATGACTGATTTGGGTAATGCCATCTTTGTGGAAAAAGCAGGGCAAACTCCTCAAATGAAGTGATAAAGGAATGGCAGGGGTGCTCCTGGAGGCGAATACTGACACGGCAGACAAGCTGTGTGTTCAGGTTTGGATGGTGCTGGCTGCTTCTGGCTGCTGCTTTGCCTTTCTAAGTGATGACTGATCTCAGCTCAGCCAGAACAGGCTTCCTTGGAGGCCTTAAGACATTCCACAGGATTCCAGATTGTTCTGAAAATGCTTTCTAAATGCTCTCTTAATAAAAGATTTCTCTAAGTCAGAATTAACTTATTAAAATGTTCCAGGCATTTTCTAGAAGTCTTTTGAAAGACATTCCTTTCAAAGTTGATCTACTGCCTGTTAGGAGTTACAAAGTAATATTGTGCTGCTTGTGGGTTACAGATAAGTTCAAATAAACAAATGATTAGGTTTTTTTGCAGTAGTTTGCCTTTTTTGTGAACTGACACTGCTATTGAGTCACTCCAGGATTTTGCAATTATGTAGTTGTAGTTCTTTAGCTTCATGTTTCTGGGAGGGCACTTCCAAAATCCCTGGATATGTCAGAACAGGTGGTGCTGCATAAGACAATAAACTAACAGCCATCTAAAATGCTTTTGTTTTGTTCTGCAGAGCCTGTGCCTGCTTCTAAAAAACTGGGTGATCGTAGATAACTGTGTATTATACAGAAAAATTGCACTGTGTGGCAAGTTTGCTCACCCAGCTGTGGTGCTGCAAGTATTCAGTGTGCTGCTGAGGTGATGATCTGAAGGTGACAAGTGCCAAAGAAAGAAGTTGTGCTGTCCTGGGTCTGTCCCTGCCGAGCTCTGTGAGAAGGGGTGGTTCTCTGCCACCGAAATACTGGTTAGAGCCTCAAAGCCAAACCCTGTCCTGACTTCAGATATGTGTAGTGACATGGATTGAGTGCTATTGTTCTGGGTTTCAGTTAGGCTTTTAGTGTTTTAAAGGCACACTGCAACCAGAAATATTCTGTATATCAAACTGAAAAGGCTGTGTGTTGGAGGGAAGTGGATTTCGGTAGCAGTAAAGTGGAGTTCTTAGCTTAAAATACATGTTTGTGAGAGAGCTCTGGTTGTGCTTCCTTTGCACATCCAAATTCAGCATAGATTATGTTCTTCCTTGCATTTTGTGGGTAGTTTAGAGGCACTTCAGTGGAGTTGTCACCTTTTCCTGGCAAGTGTAGTTAACTTCTGCAGGAAGATGATAATCAGTGTCCCCTTCACTCAGCCAGTGTTAGGAAACCTTGACTGCTGGTTCCAAGATAAAGTCAGTGCACAGGTATCTCTCTGAGCTTGCAGTTGGCTTTGGCATTTTGCTGCTCAGTTCTGTGAAGTTGCAAAAGGTTTAAAAAAAAATTAAATCAGAACCTTGTCAGTTTATGTTGCTTCTGCTGAGACCCATGAGCAGCTGTGAAAGAGCTGATAAAGTTGATGTTCCAATTCTGACTGGAATTTGGAGGAGCATGTCAGGTTAGAACTTGGCCTGAAAACAAATGTGTGGTTACAGAGAGCACTGTTGTCATGTACGTCATCCCAAAATCTTTTACAGTAAATGAAATGTTAATTGTTTTCTGTTTGCTCTGCAATCTTCTGGTGTATCAAAAGCTGTGTAATTATCTTTACTTATTAAAGGTTCAGCAGTGGGAATGGATGACTGTGTCCATGTTTGCTGTGCAATTACTGTTAGGTAATGGGAAAGCCTGCTGAGGGGTCAGTCAGCAGAAGCATTACTGGGAAACTACTCAGCTATGGAGCACTTGGAAGCAGAAGAGAAATCTTTGTCTTTTGTGTTCTGAAAGAAGGATGGGAGACAGCTCTTACAAACTTTGCACTGAGATCAGAGACTAAGCAGTGAAGGCAGTGAGTGCATTAATCCATGGGGCTGAGAAAAATGTTTCTTTTCCTAAGATAACAAAGTTTGACAGGGCTGTTTATCTCCCTTAAGTTTCCCAGGAGGTATGAACACAAAATATGTTGTGCTCAGCCTCTTCTATCACTGTGCTAGATAATTTCTTTGTAAAATATCTTACCCAGAGAGGTCAGGTTTTTAGCACAAGCCTTGCTCCTCTGTTCCTGCTCTGTTTTTGAGAGCGTTTTGCAGATGTGCCTGGTTTGTGAGAGGTGCTTTCTCCAGGGCAGCAGAGGTAAAATGAAGTTTAGAGCTGCTTGCATTTAAAAGACAAAGCAGCATCACGGCTGTGTGAACAGTTGCTGCTCTCTGACCCACAAAACAGCAATTAGTGGGAAGATGCAGTTTTTGGGGAAGGTTTACATAGTTTTTTGACCATTTCACTGCAATCTGAAGCACAAGTTGTGTGTATGTGTAGAGGATTTCCATTTGCAGTACATCACTCTCCCAGTGCTCTTGCTCTGGATCTGGCTGCTGGAGTGTCCTTAGGGACGTGGGGCTCTGCTCACAGGCCATGAAGTTGTGCTGAACATTTGCTATTTAAATTGAACATTTTTGCCTGCCTGCAGCACAAGTTGTTTCAGCTGGCTTCAGCCTTTTTGGGCCGTAGGAACAGCAGCAGGAAAATCCTCTCACCTTGTTTGAATGGCTTTCATTCAGAGGGAGTGGAAGACCTGGGTGAGAATTGAGTTGCCGACTGATTTAAAATCCCTGCTCTCATGTACTTCGTTTGAAGCAGTAAGCCCCTGTTTATTTGAGACAAAGTTTAAATTTAAAACCCACAATGTAAATTACTTGGGAAGGGATGTCATTTTGTGCACCCATAATGGTGATAAGCTGAATAAAACAATTGCAGGAAACTTATTTCTGAGGAGAAGCCAAGGGAGGTATTTTAGCCATGGCACTTTTATGATAACTTCTGGAGCTTACTCCTCTTACCAGAAAGATTATGGATGTTTGACTGGTACAATCAAAACCAGCTGGATTTGGGGAATTTTAAGGGGTTGTTTTTTAAAGCATTTTTATAAAAACCCAAGAAGTCCAATTAGTAGAATTCAATTCTTAGGAGTTTAAAAATTAATGGTAACTTACCTTATGAAATATAGATCACTTGAGACTAAACTAAGAGCAGACATATGGTTTTGATTTTTTTTTTTTCCTTTAAACACTGGCATGGTACTAAGGCCAGACAACTTTATTTTCCTGATGCATTATAACCAGCTGCAGATGTTTTAGACGTTATCGCTTCTAAATGGGCTCTGACAAATGTCTCCTGGAAGCCGGCAGCTCTAAATATTACATGCACTGTATTCCGAGGAAATGTTGAAAATAAAGTTTTAGGAATTAAATGTTCAGTGTCTGAATGAAGAAAATTTACTTTCTGCCTTTCTCAGGGGGATTTGCTAGCTGAAAACATTCTTTTGTGAGACAGGCACAGATGTTAGCCAAGACACATGTGGAGACTGGAACAAATACTGCCACAGATGGTCTTGCATGGTGTTATTTACTGGCCCTCTATTGCTAATACTGGAAGGTGGACACTTGAAAAGGTACTTCGACATATAACTAAATGCTGACCTGGAATTTGTAACAGGTATACAACTATTCAGCATTAAGGCAAAAAAAAATTGAAGTGTTTATTAAAACATATGGAAACGTTTTGTGCATCAGTGAGCAGGGCATGGCCCTCTGCTGCAGAAACTTTTGTGATGTTTCAGTTACTCTGTTCAAGATTAAATAGTTTTAAGTAAAGATTTTTTTTTTTTGTGCTTCTTGTCTTTTCAGCATAGCTTCGAATCCTTTGAATCACCCAGAAGGACATTTTCACATATATATGGGATACAAAATGTTGCTTGCATATCAGATGTATGGCTTTGTGGGGGGAGAGGGACCATGTGAATATTGACATGGGAATTGCATCTGATGTCCTTGACTTGCAAAATTCAGACAGCTTGATTCATCACTGCATAAACCATTCACATTCATTTTTCCGTACCCTGAGAGAGAGTGGGAAAATATCTGTGCTTTGCTGTAGACACCTCATTAACATGTGATTCCATATGCAGCTCTGAGAGTTCTCAGGTCAACACAGGAGAGGAAGGAGGTGTCCTGAGCGGACAGGCTGAGTGACTAAAGGCTGCAGGCTGAAAACTGGCTAGCAGAAATGCCTCCTCAGGCAGGGATGTGCCAAACAGGCACTATATATAACAGGGCTTGTTCATATGTTAGCAGTTCACCAAGTAATGGTGGTCCTGATTGCTTGAAATTTTGTTGGGAGTCTTGGCAAAAATGTTTGTAGAGTTTTAAAGGAAAATGGGGATTGCTGAAGTGTTATCAATAACTTTTTTCGTGTGTGAGAGAGCTGTTTTGGTAAAAAGGTATTTCAGAACATGGTATGTACTTACTATATATATAAAAGGTTAATGATGCATCCAGTTTGCACCACACAGGGTGACCAAAGGGAATCTCCTTGCCTGGCTGTGTTACCCCTAAAGAACCTTGCTCCAGCTTTGGCCTGGTTTAAATTTAAGCCATCTTGTGCTCATTGGAATCCCTGGAGTCTGCCTGGCACTGGGGAGCAATTCCAAGAGCAGATTAGGGCTGGAAGCATCAGTGGGTAAGTGCTTGAGCAGGGACCTGCATGCTTTGCTGGGAGGGACGTGGCACAGTGCCCTGGGCGGGAGCCGAGCCCAGCAAATGCAGGTCTAATGATTTGGATTTTGTTATTTCACATTAGTGTTTAAAACTGCTTAGATATAATCCCCCCAGCAAATCTCTCCATGCTCAGGGGTGGTGAACATTCACTGCTGCACACTGATTTTTAAGTATGAACTGGTTACACTGAATTCTTGTGCAGCTGAACAAAGGCTCTCTCTGGTGCCTGGCAAAGAGGAGAAGTTTTCATGTCCGATTCTGTTTGTACAGGAGCACAAAATGGGTCTTTGTATCAACATGCTGTAACACATGAAACATTCAGACAGAGGTTTGGTTTGATATTTGCCAGTTGTGTGGTGACTCTGGAAAATCATCACATGTACATATAAAACCCTTGGCAAGGAGAAGAACTTCTGCTGAGTTCAGAGTCCAGCACTACTGGTTGCATGCTTTGAGTTGGACATGTTTTCTTGGCTTACACTTATTACTAAGGAAGTTTATACATTGAAGGTTGATGTTCATAATATGAATATTTTCTTAGTGATTGCTCACCTGAGCCACCAAGAAGTTTTTTTCTGCAGTCACCCAGGATATTTCCACTATCTCTAGAGCTTGCTCTGGTTTCTTGCCATAACATCATCAGAAAAAAATCTGAAATACAGTACGTGCCCCTCAGCTGGAGCTGTCTGAATGTACTTATGCTCTGAGGTCCTTTTTCTCTACTGTGTATGGAGCCTGAATCCCTCACATTTCTGATTAAAAGACAAGCCACAGTTCATTTTCTGAAACATCAATCAAAAGCACGCAGTATTTTTATGCAGCTCTCAGAAGATTGATCTGAATACTCTGAAATCCATAGAAGCTATGAACTTTAGCTTGCATCTTCTTAAGGAAAAGAAAATGATCCTACCTTTGATGGAAGTTAGCACAAAGTTGGCTTCTATTTAACTCGAAGGAGTTTGGGGTGGTTTCTCATCTCTCTGGTCTAAGTGGAATATCTTGGCTTGTTCAAAACAACTGCTGCTTTTTTAAAATGCATTTAAAGGAATTTTGGAGGTTAAAGTATTTGATTTTCCCATGTCACCCATCATGTACTGTAGTTTCTTCATACTTTCCCCTTCTTGGTGGAAATGTTACTGCAGTGAGAGCTGCTGCAGAAAGTGTTCCAGAGGGTCAGGAGAGTTCTTACAGAGGATAGGGGATTAAGTGATGAAGGCTTTTATAACTACATTGAAAGGCTTTTATAACTACATTGAGTTGTTTTTGTTTTTTGGGGTTTTGGGGCTTTTTTTAATGCAATGATCTTTCTGAAGCTTGCAAAGAAGATTAAATAGAACGGTGTTACTGTGGAGTTGTTTAATCGGGCTCTTCTTTGGCTGTCACTGAGATTAAAATGCTAGCACAGGCTTGATGCAGCTCTGGAGACTAAAGCAAGAGCCTGTTTAAAGTTTTATATAGGGAAAGTGGCTTAAATTGCAGCAACTAATTAGATTCAACTGTTTGGAGATGTTAAAATAGGTGTGCTAACCGGACAAAAATGTGTGGAATTTCCCACCTACTAATAATTATTTATTGATTCCTTTAATGCTGGCACTGAGGTTTCCCTTCTTTTTTTACAGAATCAACTTCCTGCTTTAAAAGGTTTTTAGCCTCTTTGGTTTGATAAGCCTGAAAGTTAGGGGGAGGTGGAGATTGATACATGTTCCTGTATGAGGAAGTATGAAAGTGTGAATTTGACTTTGAGTGGTAGAGATGGCAGGAAGAATAGTAAATTAATTTCCTGAATGTGCTCTGCTGCCTGAAAAATAACGATTCAGTAACCAGGGCATGTTAAGGAGGGCTTTGATAGGGGTTGTCTCAGAAATAGAGGCAATCTGATGATCTTGCTCCCATTTTCCAGCTTACTATCCCCTCCATTGTGCTGGTACAGCCCTGGATGGGGACTTACTGCAACCAGATCGATGAGAGAAGCTGGATTTGAGACAAGAAAAAAGCCTTTAAACTGAGCTCTGCTTCCAGAGATGATGAGTGTAGAACAGCAGTGTAATTCAGCAAACTGTTTTTGCTCAGCTGTGTAGAGCAAAAAGACTGTTGCTCTCACCTCTTCAAAGAATTTGCAAGGATTTACTTCAGACCATGGACAAAAGTGTCAGGATCTATCAATCTAAGATTAGCTTTACTGGAAAGTACAGAGCAGCCTTGATTTTTGTTTTGTTATGTGAATTGGAAACTAATTCCACTAAATTGCATGTTTTAAGAATCTTACTTTTTACTTTTTGGCCAGATTGACATCTCGTCATTACTGTGTGTGTCATGGTCCTCCCTCCTGTTAATGTAATTTGTGAAAATCCAGTCCAATGTAGGCTCTTCTGAGCAGCTCTCCTAAATGGGATTACTGAAACACTGACATTTATCTGAGCTTTTTCTTTTATAATTCATAATAGCCAAGTACTCTGGCTTATGCTTTTGGGGATGGTGAACTTGTCTTGCCTCTTTGCACAGTGGTAAATTTATGGAAATACATAAATATTTCCTAATCTGGGAGCAGCATGTGGACACTTAAATCTTGAAGTCTCTTTGCTTTCTTCAAGGGATGTTTTTAGAAATAAAAAAGACTAGTTCACTTTATGTGTGGCCTCTAGAGTGTTTTATAACATGAGGCATGGGAAAATAGGTCTGGTTGAAGTCATCTGTGAAGAGATACTGAGGGACAAGTGGCACTTCTCTCTGAGGTGGATACTGAGGAGGGGTGAAAGTGTTTCCTTGCTCTGTCTGCGTGGTGAAGTGAATTCAGATGCATCTGAAAGACCACTCTGGGTAGCAACTTGCTGTGGAATACCAAGGCTGACTTTTAGTATGTGTTAGATATGAATTATGAAGTGATCTGGGTCCATATTCAGTGTGCATCTCTTAATAGTGTAAAATTATTCAAAGTTGACTTGTTTCCATGCATTAAATGTCTGGCATATTTATGATTCTCTTGCCTTTCTAGCAAAGGTGGTAACTTCCACATCTAACAGTTTACTTGTGTTTTGGGAAGGCAGATGCTTTTTTTTTTTCATATTGCCTTAAAATAGGTGGCTTGTCTCCCAGTGGTCTTGCATGTGCTGACACCCAAAACTAGCACTGTATGTAATGGATTTGGGATTCAGGCTAATGTTCTTGGGCAAAAAGCGCTTGCCATGTAGCATCATGTTTCATGATCTCATGGGGAGAGGCTGCTCACAGGATTAGGTGTGGCTGACTGTGGTTTGGGCTAAATAATCTGCCTACTTATTACTGTGTGGTGCTTTTTTCCCTGAAGCTTCACAACCATCCTTCCTGTTGCAGTTCCACCATTACTTAAAAAGCCATCTTTCTTACCACAGCCTGTGTCATCCATGAATCCTTACCCTGAGAGCAGCACTGCAGAGGGGATGTTTTCCATAAGAGGTTAGTTGATTAAATGCTATGACAAATTATTACAGCTACTTGAAAGCAGTTGCTGCTGTCCTTAATTTTACAGTGTCAAGTTACTCTGTCTTACTTAAGTGCCAACACTCTCCAGCTGCCTTTTGTCGAGGTTGTTGTACATGGCTCACCTGTAAACGTCCTCTTCTCTGGGAGGGGAGAACAGATGTTTCTGCCTCCAAAAGATGCTCCAGGCACTTGCTGCAGGAGATGGTCAGCAGGCTGTCAGAAGCCATCTTTATGGGCAGGCTGGTCTTTCACAAGGAGATGTGTTTACAGAGCATGAAATGAACATTTTTGCACAGAGGCAAATAATTGCTTACAACGGAGACTTTAGTAGCAGATTTGAAGCTTGAATGATCATTAGTAAGGTCAGCTGGAGCACACACGATGTCCATCTCCTGAGCAAAGTCATTCAGGACTTCTTAGCTTTTCTTTCGTGCTGAAAGGTTTTAAGATGTTGTAGTGTTCACGCCTTGAGCTTGTCACTTTTGATGAAAACTTGTGATAGGCTGTGTTGCTACATCTGCATATGTGGTGTAGTTCCTTCAAAATCATTATTGAATGGAAAATTGTTTTTTGACTTGCAGGAAGAGAGGAAGGAACTCCCATGCCCATTACCTGAGTCTTGAATTATTATCTAGTAGTACTGCAGCGTTGGCAGGGTTTTTAAGATTCTCTGCATGAAGTGTGTGTGAAACAGGCTGTTGTCCTGAGCAAAAGTGATCTCTCTGAAAGCTTTCTGTGGTCAGGAGATGGGTCTGAAGGGCAAGAGCTCTCAGGTAGTGTTGGCTGCCCCAAAATGCTCTGGTTAATGCTCTCACCTCCTCAGGTCAGAGCTCTTTCTTGGGCAGTAATGAAAAATGGTTTCCGAAGAATGGCTATTGGCAAAATTAATCAGATTGATTCTTCACTTATGACACAGATCAAGACTTGAACTTCAGTCTTCTATGGTAATAAGACCAGTTCATCATCACTAATTGCATCTCTTTGTTCCCAGCAGTTTCTTCAGCCTCCTTACTCTCCTCCAAGGTCACTTCCTCACTCAACAGATGTGCAAGCCTGACAGAGCGTTTAAAAACCACAGAGCTTGAAGCAGATGAAGTTTTTGTTAAAGCAGTTCTGTTTGATTGCAGTTAACCACGTCACAGAGTTCAGGAAGTCTGACTGATGTTAACTGTGAGTGCAGTCAAACGTCAGAGCAGAGGGAGCCTCTTCTCTCTGCACACCACAGTTGGAAATGCTGCTTAAGGCTCCGAGTGCTCCATTTTTGAAACATCTGTGCTGCTTCAGGGAGGGGAAAAATTGCCAATGTCACAAAGGCTGTTCTGAAAACCTCTTTAAAATGCTGTGTGTTCAACCCATGATCTTCCTGTTGCTTTTCTGTAGGGCATCATTCTCCAGAGGCTCTGGCCCTTCTTCCTTCGTTCACATTGTGCAGAATAGCCTTAACCATAACCCCTTTCAGCAGTGTTATCCCTGTCTGTGGTGAAAGCCAGTGAACATGGCTCTTAAAAGGAACATCAGAGCACTGCCTGAATACTCCCAGAACAACTGTCCTTGAGTCCAGGGAACACACAAAATCTAGGATACAAGTTGTGTCTCACTCCCTGTTCCCATTAAAAGGAGGCTTTAAAATAGTTTATGCTACTCTGTACTAGGCTGAACAGGGATTCACCTTCAGAATTCCTCCAAAGAGGTGAAATGGAGCTCCCTGTGTGAGCTGAGCAGCCAGCACTGTTTTGCCAGCGCTGTTTTTGCCATGAGGTGTTACACCATAAATTTTCAGAGGACTCGAGAGAGATGAACACACAATGAATTAGTCAGGTGCTCTCTAACACGACCTGCTAATAGCCTGCCCTCTCTGAAACAGTCCCAGCAGTGGGAGCTTAATTCTTTTCTCCTGTTTAATGAGACTTGGTAGAGCAAACACCTAAGCAAATCTGAGGAGTTTGTAGCTGTCATTCTCTGCCACATCTCATGTATAACCATGCGTTTTATTTCTTTATTGATTTTTTTCTTTTTTTTGTCGATGCTTAAGCAGTATTCTTTCAATATGAAGCAAGACTCATAAAAATACCAGATGTAACACGTTCGAGTCAAATTGGGTACTTCTTTATTCTGGTATGAGAAGCTACAAAAACTGTATTTCAGAGAATGTCCTGCTGTACAGCAATTTTTCTCAGTCCCATGGAGCTTCATTATAGCAAGGTCAGACTACGCCGTAGAGAAGAGAATTTATATTTTATCACAGGGCTAACTTCTACGCTCTTGTAATGACCCTGAAGGACAGTAAATGTTCTAAATAATTCAGCTTCTTTGGAATTTAGTTCTATTGTGCTATAGGAGTTAGAATAGAGCTAGGAAAATAGAAAATATTGTGGTATCATTTTAATGCCTGAGGGATGCTCATGAGGATGTTTGGCTGTTATAACCCTATCCAGGGAGTGGACACTGAATATTTCAGGAATTCAGGGTTTTCAATGGATTCTCAAGGGAAAGACCTCCCTTAAGATCTTTGTGGTGAAATGACACTCCTCAAAGTCTAATTGCCTCTTGGCCCAAGATGGAATATATTAATTTGTCATGTAGTTAAAAAGCCTCTTCCATAATTTCATGTGTGGTACTTTTAATTTCGTGTCTTGGCCTTTTCTTCTTTGCAGCAGTGTGGAAAAGTGTGAGGGCTGTTTGTAATGCATGCCCATCCTTTTCTGCCCTTCTCTGCCCTCATCAGCATCCATTATTTTGCATTTTTCTGTGTGTTATGTTTTTGTAAATATCTCAGGATGAAATTAGCTTTTTCAAACAGCAGGACAGAGTTCCATACAGTCATGATCATAGAACAGCTGCTGAACAGCTGCATAAAAAATCATTGAAGTCTCACATTTGTACAGTTAATGCCTTCTTTGCCCTTTGAATTGTATCCTAAATTTTTGATGCTTTTTTCTGTGGTCGGGACTGCTTTTGAATTTTAATCCCATTCTCCAGTTAGCAACATCAGCAGATTTAACAAGCCTGTTTTTCATTCCAGTATTGAAATCGATAGATAATTTTACAGGGTCTAGAAAGATTCTGGCAAAGATTGTTTTGACACGACCTGAATGTTTGCATCGGAATATGTAAGTTTTGATTAGATTTGAGTGAATTCCAATTTGGATATTAACAATAATAAGACTCAGTCTGCTCAGTTTTACATCACTGAGTGACACCTCTTTTTTTCTCCTGTCTGCCTGGTTGTTACCTGTCCCACGAAGAAGCTGCTTGTTTCTTTCTTTTTAATCCTGACACTGCTGTAGTTAGCAGCTGTTTGTCACTTTTAAGATGACATCCAAAAGTGATTTGTCACCTTTTAGACATATACAATGTTTTGGTATCTGCATCCCCAGCCCTGCTCTCCCTCAATTCCCCAGAAGTGTTCAACATCTTTCAGTTATTGGAAATATTATCTGCCTTCCACAGGCAGCCTAACACTGTCAACCAGCTTCTTCCCAGACCCAACCAATTTATTTTTCCAGCCTCTATTTTCCCCTACTGCACCCAAACCAGGCTGAGTGGTCACTACCAGAGGGCATCTCTAGAAGGGACCAGTGTACCCACACAGGGTCTAGCCTCTAGATTCAGCATTCCACTGTGGATTACTTGATCCTTTCCTGGCCTTGGGTCAGCCTCACCTCACCCCAGGGTGGAGGCGTGGACAGTTAAAAGTCATGGGGTGACATAAAGATGTGAAATTGTGATACTCACAATTTCATGCTGTGTTTGAAAGGAGTAGAGTGAAGCCTCGTGAGCAGCTTGCTTGGGAGAGGAGTATTAAACTTGGGAAGTGTGATGAGATGATGCACATACGGTGCCCAGGAACAGGAGTGCTGCAGGGAGCTCTGCCAGTGCTTTCCCTGTGGAGGGAGGAGTGGGGAAAGGGTGGCAGACGCTCTCCCTTGCTGGGTACATGTGCTTGGCACCTCAGCTTTTAACTGCTGAGAAGCCTCTAAACGTTACTGTAAATCCAAGTTATTTTTAAGGTGCCCAGAACTTGTCCGTGGGATCACCTTTCCGGAGTGGTTCCTGGTGGGTTTTTAATCCATAATGGTGTGATGTGTGTGTTCTCCGAGTCACTTTTGCCACCCATCAGTGGTGACCTGGTCTCCTAGAAGAGGTTGACAACTGAATTTGGGATTTTTGTGCATTTGCTGGGTGCAACATACTTAGTCTGTGCAACAGTTAAATGACTCCTTGGGAAGAAGAGCCCTGGTGAATGTTGCTTTTTAGTGCTGATGTTTTCAGTTTAACGTAACACTGTCAAGAAGCATCAGGTTTGCCAGGAAGTTGGTAGGAAATTCACTTTAAAATCTTTGAACAGCTAGAAGGGAAATAGGGGTATTCTGTTGGTGAAAACCAGAAGATTGTGCTTTTGCTGCATTGCTACGAAGAAAAAGCTGTGCTGAGGCTGATGCTGTTGGTGAGAATCAGGCAGCAAACCTGTTTTGAAGCACCACCTGAAGTAATAGTAAAAGTTTATTGAAAACAATAATTTTATTTTTTTTTCCCTAAACTAAAGCTGTCACAGTGGTTGTTGATTTCCCAGTGTCTGCAAGGCAAGTGAGCAGTGTCAGCACTGAAGGTACTGCCTTGAAGAGTGTGGCAAATAAAATAGAAAAATGCTTGTGATTCTTTTTGCTTTATTGGAGTTAGAGGGAACTGTTTGGTTCAAGATGTGTGTAAGTATTGTGTAGGCAGGATAATCGTTCCTGGTAGAAGGAGATACACTCTGAAAATATCTGTAGTCCTCTTGATGGCTTAGGTTCTCCCTAAGATCCTTTTGGCTGGGTATTTATTGTCACCTGTCTGCATTTCCAGGGACAGTTTAGGGTTAAGCTGCAGTCATGGTCTGCTGAGCAAGGGGAGCTGGCACAGCATGTCTGGGGATCATTCCCTGCACTGGTGGATGCTGCTCGTAGGTGTTGTGACATCCTCTGGTTTTGGGTGTGACTTTCCCACAGATGACAGTCAGATTGTGCCTTCTCTCAAATAATCTAGTTAGAGATACTTCATTAATTTTATGTGTAATTCCTAATGATGGCTGAAGGCTCAAGAAAAAAACCCTAAAATACAGATTTTTTTTTTTTTTTTTTTCCTAGTAGCTTTCAAAATTCATCAGGGAAGAAACAGTTTCTAAGCATGATCTGCAACTTGCTGTGGGAAGCACTGCGCTGACATAAAACACATTCTCAGTACCTGGCACACAATAAAGTGGCAGCTACAGTTCTTACTCCAGTTTTTGAGTCATATCTGTCACGTAGGTTTTGTATGGATTGAATATATTTTTCCATAGCACTGAATGTTGGGTCTATTTTTAACTTTTTGGAGATTTCAGAAGAGCAGTATTAACCTTTCTGAAGCCAGTGTACTCTGCATGCTGACAAATCTTTGCCCCTCACTAGACATCAAACCTTCCATAATGTGCCCTTGAATTTTGTTTGTGTAAGTTTGGCAGCAGCCCAATTTCCATGAGGAAAGGTAAATATCTGATCTACACTGTCAGCTGTTGCAGACTGCAGCAGCTCTGTCAGGCTTATGGATGCCTTATGGTGCTCTGCCTGCTTTTTTGGGCAAAATCCTGAGCATTTCTGTTTACTATTATGAACTATAACTGTTGGCAAGCTTTCAAACTGCCTTGCTCATCTTACCTCAGAAAACATGTTCTAGTGCAGTCTTGCCTGTGCCTTTATCACAAAGTGCAGGGCATCCTGGCAGTATACTTTGCACATTGGTAAGTCCCCAAATTAAGTGTTTTTCTCTTGGAATGTCTGTCTCTATGGAAAATACTTAGAATTCTTCCTTTGCATGTCTAGCAGGTAGATTTTGTCCTGTCCTTGCTTCAAAGATTATTGGAGCATTAGCAGCCTTATGTTTTTGTTTATTTGATTTTTTTTTTTTTTTTGGTACTAGTTATGCCAGTTTATACCAGGATTTATACCATGGTTTCCCAAGGACCTGGTACCCAGTCATGTGGATTCCATTGTATGAAAGGCACAAATTGCCATAGTTTCATCATTCAAATAGTTACAAATGCTGTACAATTTTTCTGTAAGCTAAACAAAGTCAAATTTGCAGTCACACATTTGCCAGGTCCACCTACGTGCAGCGCCACCTGAGTTGTCACCTTGTATTGTTTGAGTGCTGGGAATTTCACCTCTGTGTAGTATTTCTGTGTTGAGGATATTCAGGATACTCATTGTGATGTATTTTTAATGAGATTTCTGCTAATATGATACAGAGTTTGCTTCTGTGCTTGTGTATAAAATATTTGGAAGTTGTGTTCATCTGAGCAATCCTTGATTGGCTTAACATTCCTATAATCTGATCTGGAGTTTATAGCTCGAGTACAGGGAATTCACCAAAATGATGGAATTAATAGGCTTTGTATCCTGCATTTTTATTAAATCTTAATGCAGATTATTCAACTATTTCTGCATATGCAACATAATCTCTAAGTCTTACTGGAAAGTCACATTTCAGAAACAGTGCTCCAAAGCGTGTCCTTATAGGAAGCCACTACATCCTGTGGGCTGTTCAGTTGTGTTAAATGGAGTGTGGGTGTCTGCAGACACGTTCCAGGTTCTGCCTCAAATGGTCACTTCTCAAATTGATCTCCAAAGCAGCTTGCTCCCTGCTTCTGTGAATGTAAGGCTGTGTTTAAGACAGCTTCAGCTAGTGCTAGATTCTGTGGAAAACGAAGTGCATCTCTCTGGATTTCATGCTCATAGCTTCTGCCAGGAGTTGCAGTCCAAAGCCAGCTCAAGGATGTGATAAAACACTAAATGTACCCCAGTTCCTTGGGAGAGCTCATCTAGTTTTAAGTTTCCAGCAAGCTGTAAAGCAGAAAGGGAAGGTGGGAGGGATGGGAAGTCTGTAATCTTATTTGGAGTGGCAGTTCAGATTCCTTTTGTTCACATCTTCTATCGTGTGTTTGTTGTCGGAGCCCCATCCTGGCTGTGGTACCTCAGCTCAGGCAAGGTGAATAGCTGCTTGTCTCCATCTCAACCAGAGGCTAGCCCAGGGCGTGATGTATTCTTTGGGAATTTTATAAAGTGTTGCTGTGTCTTAGAGCAAGGTCAAAGAAATGTTCTTACTTGTTTATTTGATAACAAGGTGGGGAAAACAAGGTGGTTCACCCCAGCTAAATGCCTGCAGGAGCTGATTCCACGGTGTTCAGCAGATTCCTGAGACAGGCTCAGTGTGGGAGGTGGAGCAGTTCTGTAGATGGAAAGAGCTGTAAACGTTTTAGTGAACAGAAAAGATGAGAAAGCTGTTGTGGGCAAATGAATTCTAAAACTAGGCCAGCTGGGGTTTTAGCAGCTGAAAGGAAAGTCTGAGACTGAAACTGCTGTGCTATCACAAGATGTGCTTGAATTCAGGGAGGAACTTGCTGCTTGGTGCTCTGTGCTGACCTTGGAAGGTGCTGTGCCTCTGCAGGTCTGGGCTGAATCAGTCAAGCAGTAAGTTCAGAACAGCAGACACCACAAACCCATAATATTCTATCTAAAGGTGAGCAAAGAACAAAGTGTGAGGTGTTTGGTAGAGATGACTAAGCTGGATGTCTATCCCTGTCCTCAGCTGATGTCTGCAGCCTTTAATCCACTGATGATCCAGGACTTTTTGTGAGATGAAATTTTTCTTTGTGCTAAGGGGTTTTCAGCAGTTGACACTGAATAAAACTTGTTAACTGAAGGAATTTACAGGGAGGGGGGGGAGTTTCAGTTCAAACAAGTACTGTTCTAGCACTTGATACGAAAAGCTTTCTGCATTAAAAAGCAGAGTCAGCTAAAAGCAGCAGGCTGCCCCTCCACCAAGGAGCTGGCGTTCTACAAGGAACATATTTCTTTAATAGCTCTACAGCTCCCAAATGTCCCTGGGCGTTCTGCACAAAAGGCTCTGCTTTGTGCCTGTCTGCACTAATCCCTTCAGCTGGTTCTGGTCCAGCTGTGGCATGGGGTAAGAACTGATCCAGGAGTGCCCACAGTTATCTGGGACTCTGCTTCTGAAGGAATCAGGCAGGATATTTCCATGCTCCAAAGCCTGGCCTCCTCAAAAACAAAGCAGAAGTCCGAATTTCAGTATTACTGGTGTTACAGGTGGGAAAGAAAAATGATGGCCAGGGGATATAGCATTCTGCAGGAAAAGTTCAGGTCTGGTTCAAACCTGTTGCTTGGGTGTGAATCCCAGCAAGCGGTGAAGATGAACTTGGCTCTTTTTTGTCTTTGAAAGCACTTAAAAATTCTGCACGATGTGATGCCATTTAGTTGTGCGTTGCCTTTTAATAGTTCCTGAAATGTTGAAGGTATGGATTATGTTAATGTACCTTTTAAATTTTTTATGGACTGAAATAGCTTCAAAAATTAACCTTTTGAAAACACTTGGGTAGATCACACAACAGGCTTTTAGCAGCTTTTTTTTCCAGTAGTTTGCTGCCTCCTGTTCCAGTAAACGAGGAGCTTTGATTAACTGAGGTTATGCTCAGCTTCCTGACCCAGGAGCAGCCTCCAGCTGATGTGGGTGATATTTTTATTTTTCATTAGCTCATCTGAAAGTCTCAGCTGTTTTCCTGCCAGTAAAAAGGATGGAGGCTATTTGTGCTGTGTGAGTGCTATACCAGTTTGTTGTTCAATGCATCCTAATAGAGCTCTGACAAACCAAAAAAAGAATTGCATTTCGTGGTGCACTTGGTATCTGTTTATGAAAGGGTTACTTACATTTAGCATGGATGGTCCCACAATCATTAAAACCTGAGCCTTGTTGCAGTGAGAGGGAAGATTCCTCCTGGTTTCTGCTAGACCTGGCTTCCCTCACATTGTGCTTTCTGAAACAGCTCAGGTACTGTAGGTTTTGGAAGACTGGAAAGAATCTGCCTATAGATATTTTCTGTTTCTGCTTTGCCGTGTCACAGAATGTGACAACTAGGTTGTACCCAAGTGTGTACTCTTGAGTGTTCCACTGAGTTCAACTCGGGTTGCAAGCTCCTTTAATAAATAGAGGAATGGTTCCTATTTGCTGCTTTCCCTTTCCCTGTTGTTTTTCTTGAATTATTTTGGCATCTTCAACATCTTGTTGTATGATGTAAGTGCAGGATAGACTTGCTGAGGTGCTGGGATAAATGAAGAGGTCTGGGGTGGAGCAGATGCCCCCTCTGACACTGTCTCCAAAGATCATGGGTCTGATCATAGCTCCTTGGTTTGAAAGAAAATAATAAGTCAGCAAAACAAATGTTTGAAGAGGGTTTTGAGATCTGTACAGCATTATGGTTAACATACATGCTTCAGCAAATCTTTTTTCCTCATGTGTAGAAAACTCTTGGCTTATGTCTCCATCTGCACTTCTTTTTTTTTTTTTTTTTTTTTTTTTTTTTTTTTTTTGGCTGCAGCCAGGCACACTAAATAGTGATTAAACAAAAAATTAAAATTCCATTTTTGTGCATTTGGTGTTTGAACGCTGATCAATTGCTTTGGCGGCGCGTTAAGTAACAGCGTGGTAGACAACAGAAGGGGCTTATTTACAGCAATCTGTCTAAATCCATTCTCAATGTATTGCTTAATATGCCTTTCTACTTTAGTTCATTTTCAGTTTTTAAAAAATGAAGGCTGGAAACAGGCAGGAGAACAGTTTAAGATATTGCTGGAGAAGTAATCATTCCTTAGTGGTAAACAACTTCCCGTTCTTAAGGAAAAGAAAATGTGCTTGAGCTGAAATAGAACTTATGGGCTTGTTGCAGGAGTTAATGGATGGAATTCAGTGGCTGGTGCACTTACATAGCCTGACTAGATGATCATAATGAAGCCTTCACGCTTTAAAATGTGCTTTTTGCATGTTGTTTACAATTGACCATTTAAAAAAACAGCTATATTTTTGCAAAATGGGAAGTTAACGTAGAGCAAAAGTGAAAATTACTGACCTCTTTTATAGGGATAGAAATCCAGATCCGTAATGTCAATTTACCCTAACCATGCAGAATTGACAGCTGCAATGTTCAAACAACGGTCACTGCATTTCACAGATAAAATGCACATAAGGGGGGGATGTGGTGGAGGGTTTGGACAAAAATGTTCTACCTCCTGCTATGCAGTTAGAATTAATGAGAAATTAGGATAAGAGTGGAAATTGAGATGAAATACAGCATTACACGTATGACATAGCTCCCCATAAATGAGATGCTTGTTTAAGAGTTAAAGCAAAAGTCAGTCCTAGGAAACTTGCTGTATTTTGCAGATTGCTCTGATAGCACAGTCTAGAGCATTTGTTGAAGGAGTATCATCAAGTTATGTAATTTGCATAATTGAGTCAAATCCCATGCAGCATCCCTGAAGGAAACCACTAAAAAAAGCAACATTCTGGTCCCTGTATGCTGTGTCTGGATTTCTAGAGCTCAGACATCTTTTACAAAGGCAAGAAAGAAGGAAAAGAGCTTCCAAAAGCACATCAGTGTCAGCAACCTGCCCATTTTCCCAGTGAGAGGGACTTTGAGGACATATGTGCACATCCTCCCTCTGCCCGTGGTGGCATCATGCCTGCAACCTTACACACAGCTCGGCTGATAGTGATGGCATGAGATAAAAACTGCAGTCGAGGAGGGGGAAGGCAAATGTTTTATGGTTCACACTGACTTTTTGTGGTAGTCTGCTGAAACGAGGTTGGTCTTGAAAGTGTGGTTCTTAACCAGAAATACGATGCTGATCAGGCTGCTGCAGCTACAACTTCCCTGCAGGGCTGTGTGGATGGTGAGGACTGGCAAGGTCACTGAGGCAAAGACACTGATATTCCTTTCCTAGCACTGAAAGTCACTTCAAAATTAATGTTTAGACACTGTTGACAGAACTTGTCAGTGACTCACAGCAGATTTTTCAGTAATGGTGTTTTAATAGCAACCTGCAAAACCAGTGTAAGCTTTGTATGTTTGCTTGCAAGGGGTACAATAAGAAATAGTCTAACCTCTTAACATTTACCCAAGCTGAATTAAATGTAATGGAGGACTCCAGTGTTGAATGAACTAAGGTAACTTCTCTGCCCAAGAACAAAAAAAGCTCCAGAATGCAGCATGTCTGCCACGACCTGGAACTGTGTCTACCCTTCAGGATTCTAAAAGCCACTTAGAGGTTTATGTTGATCCAACAGAGGCTCATGTTGTGCTAGTCCTGTGTGAATCTCTTTTGGTGTTAGTTGTACAGGGCAGAAACACCATGAGCACTGCAGGCAGAGGAGCTGATAATGACTCACACTGCACAGTCCTCACTTCATTTTGTTGATGCCAACATGAAGTGTTGATCCTTATAAGTCTCTAAGACTGGGAGCTGTACAGAGCCTGTTCCCCAGGACTTTAGGATCGATAACTCTTACTCTGTGTACCTCTGAAGTCCCACACTGCAGTTCAGAGAGGTCTGAATAACTGATGCGTGTGCTTCATAGTTTTCTCCCTTGCTTAATTTAAAGTTTACCAATTACTGACATGCGTGGCCTTGACAGGGTTAGCTTAACCCAGCTCACAGATGCTTTTGTGTAAATTTATCTGGGACTGAGAGAAATAATACATCTATGTGCTTGACTTTCTACTGTCCATCTGCCTGATGGGTACTGTGTGTAATACAGAGGCAGTCTATATGATTTTTTTTGTTGTTTGTTTTCCTTTATTTTAACAGCCCTGGAGGATGGTGTGCTGCTGCCTGCTTTGCCTCTATCGCTAGGGTTTAAATTGCTTGCATTAGGTTGTTGCTTGCTCTGAGGATGTTTACATGCACATTGCTGACCCCTCTGAAGAATGGCTTGAAGCTGTGCAGAAAATTCACTTCCCTGTACACATTATCCTACACTGAGCACACAAACACAAGGCTCACTCCAGCCCAGAGCCTGGGGGTGCTCACGCTGAGCAGGGATGGCTGCAGCTGCTTTCTGATGGCTTTTAGGCTGCTGCTTTGGTGGAACAGCCGTGTAATGGTGAGAGATGCCCCTCCTGAGCCAGCCCAGTGTGGCTTCCCTCACAGGGTTCTGGAGATGCTGGTGTGAATCCTTTGGGGTATATTTCAAACTTCTCTCCCGTCTCCTGGGAGCTGTGTGGAGGACAGCCAGCTCGAGATCCATCCCGTTGGTGTGTTTCAGAAGGAACGTGTGGTGGTTGTATCCCAGCTGGCAGCTCAGCCCCACGCAGCCGCTCGCTCACCCCCGCCGTGGGGTGGGGGTGAGAACTGGAAGAGTAGAAGTGAGAAAACTCACGGGTTGAGATAAAGAGCTTAAAAAGTAAAGCAAAAACCACGCAAAGCAAAACAAACCAGGGAAACCATTCCCCGCCCACCCCAGGCAGGCAGGTGTTCAGCCTGCCCCAGGAATGCAGGGAAGATAAATGCCATCACTCCAAACAGTCCCTGCTTCCTTCTCCTTCCCCCAGCTTCATGTACTGAGCGTGACACCACATGGTCTGGGATGTCCCTGGGGTCAGCTGGGGTCAGTTGTCCTGGCTGTGTCCCCTCCCAGCTTCCCAAGCACTGCCAGCTTCCTCTCTGAGGACAAAGCAAAAAGGCCTTGACTCTGGGTAAGCCCTGTTCAGCAGTAAGGAAAACATCCCTGTTTTACCAGCACTTCCCAGCACAAAGCCAAATCACAGCCCCATGCCACCTACTGTGAAGAAAATTAACTGTACCCCAGCCAAAACCAGCACAGAGAGCAATCCCCATGGGTACCTGCAGCAGTGGACAGGTGTTTTCCAAGGGATGTTTGCAGAGTTCAGAGGGAAGGGAGGTGCTTTTGCAATTTAGTTTAAGTTGCTGGAGTCCCAGAAAGAGGTGGGATTTAAAGCACTCTTAGCAATGCCCTGTTAGATAGATTGGATGTCTTTTTGCTGGTGGGTCTCAGTTTTCCTCTTTTTCTCCAGGGTGCCTGAATTCCCCACTCACGTTTCACAGGTTTGACATGGGGTGCTGGGTTCCCACGTGCGCAGTGGGTGTTGTGAGGTTCAGAGTTGTACTGTGTATTCCTCCTTTTGGATCTAGTCCCTGGACACTCTGGCCATGCTCTCCTCTGCTCTCCTCTGCAGTTTCCAGAGCAGCTGCTTTTAAGGGATTTTCATGTGTTGACTCACAGCAAATGGCAGGAGGGGCAGTGGCATTGCCAGCGATTCTCCTGGTGTGTGCATTCAGTCCAGAGTGCTACAAACAAAGAGACAAAAGAGACCTAAAATATTGAGATTTCAGACTTGCCAGTTGTTACTGTGCCCAGTATGATACTTGTGCACAAGCCTAGTGCTGAGAAAGTTGGCGAAACTCTCCTGGCAAGGATGTGCTCTGGTCTTCAAGAGCTCTCCAGGACTTTTCCTGGCAGAGGAGTATCCTGGAGAGGAGGCTGGTCAGTGAGCTGGCCTGGCAAAGAATTGTTCTTGCAAAACAGAGGCAAAAACTTCACAGGACAGTAGTGTGCTCTAGTGTGGGTTATTTAGTGGGAATGATTAGAAGGGTGGCATTATCACCAGGTAGGAATTCAGAGGAGAACAGTGGTGTTTAATGGGACAGCTGGAAGACCACAGGGCAGGTTAAGCAAATTAGTTTGATATTTATGTTTGGTGAGTTCAGGTGAGCCCTTCCATGACAGGAGTGTGTGGTTTTTCACCAGCTCTGCTGCTCTGGGGCTGCACTTGCCTTCTCCTGCATGATGTGAATCAATAAGGTTTTTGCAATGTCTCTCATGAATCCTCTTTCCTTCAGCAAGTGTAAGTCTCCATCCTGTGCAGTCAGAGGTGAGCTGGAGACGTTGGATTACTGGGGATCTTCAATTGCTGACTTGTTTTCAAAGCACCCCTGGCTTTTGAATTTCAGGAACAACATAATGAAATAGAAGCTCTAATTGGGTTCACCAGCAAGAGTCTTAATAAATGACCTTCTAAATCTTATTTTGATTTTATTCAGGTGTGGTAGTGTCTCATTAATAATGATCCTGCAATAGGTCTCCCATTACATCCTATTTAATTAACAAAAAGGCTGTAAGATGTATTGGATGTTTTCAAAATGAAAATGGAAGTTTTTAATAGATTCCCTGATTAAGAAATACTGTTCTGCATACATGATGGTGCCCTGGAAAAATATCACTTAACCATAGATAAAGTACTGTTCTGAGACAAGCAAAACTCACTTCCTCCCTCACCCCTTTCAGGCTAAAAGCCACTTGCTTGTGATGATCTTGCCTTAAGGGAGATGTTTAATTTCCTCTTACAGGAAGGGGAGGCTGCTAAGGAAAGGTTTCATTTGTTGTATATTTATTATATATCCAATTTTTTGTTTAAAAGGCATCATATGTGAGGCAAAAGAAAGACCCTTACTTTGCTGATGGACAAAGGAAAAAGGACTGGCATAACAAAGAAGCCATAAGGAGGGACTCTGAGCGTGTGGGTATGTAAGATTGCTATAACAATGTTTTAATACAGATTGTAACTTTCTTTGATTTTGTTTGGTAGGCTGAGTGTAGAACAACATGTTCAACTTCAGGGTCGAGGTGATGTTCTTGACATGATGAAGCATTGAAGCCAATTCATCTGTTAATCTTTTACCTGTGTTAATCCCAATTTAATTCCTTTTCCCCCAACTGCACAATAACCATTTTGACGTGAAAACGTATCAGTTAAATCTTGGTGTTTTTATGACAGGTGGAAAATTGATTTAAAAAAAAATCCCTCCCAAAAATGTGCATGTAACCTCTCCCAAAAATGGGAGATCCAGAAAGGAAGAATAAGAAAAACGTTCTGGACTGTAACATTCATGCAAGTCCATTCCATAGTTCTGGGGTTTGTCTTGCATTGCAAATAAGGGCCCATTTTGAATGTCACAGCTTTACTCTGGTGTGTTTGCAAGGGCTCTGCCCCTCAGTGCAAGAGCTCAGGTTGCAAATGCACAAATCCATCTGTGCTGAGAATTCCAACGGTGCTAAGATACTCAAACCGTATGGATTCTTCCCACTGTGAAACAAAAGGCATTCTGTAGAACGTCCACAGCATTGCCAAAACCCCTTCATCTGTTTCTGGTGTTAGAAGGAAGACTTTTACCTTCGATTTGCACAGCTGAGTGGTTTGTAGCAAAACTGCTTATCAGATAAAATTGTTAAATTGACGTGGTCGACCCGGTGTTAAATATGACACAGAGCAGAAAACTAATAAAGGAATGTTCAAAGGTGCTCTTTTTTTGCTATATGGATTAGTTTCTGGCCCGTTGAGCACTAATTAGCAGTAATGATCTGTATTTACTTTCTGTCCATCCACAGGAAATGGAGAACAGGGAAAACCTTACCCAATGACTGACGCAGAGCGAGTGGACCAGGCATACAGGGAAAATGGCTTTAATATCTTTGTGAGTGATAAAATATCCCTGAATCGTTCCCTTCCAGACATCAGACATCCAAAGTGAGTATATAATTTGCCTTTCTACAAGTGAAGGTTTGCAAGCCCTAAATTACCACATCTACAGAAATATGTTCTTTTTTTATTATGGACTCTTGTACCTTTATTCATCAAATATAATTCTCTCACAGTTGGGTTCTGATATTTCCTTAATAAAGGATGGTGTACAGTAATTTCAGTGGGAAACAGAAGAGATCAAATCTGGGAAAAAAAATCGTTTTTCGATTTCAAAAGACTTAAAATTACCACAAACTTGCAACCCTGCTGAGAAGGAATCTTTAATGCAACCCAGAGGTTCCAGTTGTTATGTTGGCCACTAGCTGGAAATGACAATGGAATGCTCAGGAGCAGAAAAAGATGTGAGTAGCTTCACTCAACTGTGTATGAAGAGCTTTATCAGGTTTATGGATTATTCTCGTCGACATCTTCCTCATTAAAGCAGCCTCATCAGGGTTTACAAGTGGAAGCAAGTTCCAATTGAATGTTTTGGACATTATGCTGTAGGATGGTGTTGAACGGGATTTTGGTCAAGCCTGAAGTTTTTCACTAACAAAAGTGCTTCAGTTAGGACTTAACCCTTGTTCATACAAAGCTGAGAGGTTTTTAAATACTGCTTGTGAGGTTCTTAATCTGAAAGCATCGTTAGACATTTGAATCCAAGCTTCTTTTGTGTAAAGCTGTGTTTATCACAATTTAGTAAATATGAATTCAACATCTACTTTATTCATGAGATACAAGTTCCAGAAGTCAGGTTTTATAATTTGTTAACTGCACAATTGAGATATTACCTCTTCAGCTGTCACAGCAAACTAATCAAATACACTGGCTTGACACCCTTTCTCAATATATACACATAAAACAAAGTAGTGAGTGTAGCTCCATAAATATTTCAGGCATGCAGCTGAAATGTTTAAACATAGAGATAAATCAGGTGACTGAAGACATTTGTGGATCAGCCCATGCTCAAGTTCTAGGAAATTCAGTTTGAGTTTACTAATCTAAATTCCACCTGTCTTCCATTTACAGGAGTTGTCTTGGGCTCTGAGAACTTAAACATCAGACAATGCCAGTATTTTGTTATCTGAGAATTTAATATGTTACCTCACATGCCTCAGTGTTTCCTGAAATTGCCAACTCGGTGTTGCTAATTCTGCTATTTAAACTTCTTTAAAATGTGAAACTGCTAACTCCAGCCCCAGTTAAAATTAATAAGTGAAGTGTCTGGGACACCAACAACTTAAGCTGTGATGAATGGTGCTGCTGCAGTGGTTTGCTCATTGCTTGACACATCCTTTCCCCCAGCATAGCAAGCTGTAATTGTGGGGGCCTCGAGGAGAGCATTAACAGCATGTGCCTAATGGGTGCTGGGGTTAGCTGGGCAGGGAGCAGGGTTACCCATTGTGGGGGTGTGCACTGAAGGAATTCACAACTGGAAAGATCTGCTGTGCATTCAGTGTGCCCATTACAAAAGATACACATGAAATGGTACAGTTTGTGTTACTTGAGAGGTTGATGAGGGCAGTTTATAACAAAGTTAGGCTGAGACCTAGTCATAAAGTCACAAGTCCATAAAGAGAATTCCAGAAAGAAGGGAGCTGTGTTTTAGAGCCTTACATCCAGTGAGGTAATGGAGACTTTGGAGATGTGCCTGCAGACAGCAGGGAGTGTGAGGAGAAGGTGTACTGGGGAAAAATGCAGCATCTGCCTTGCCCTGAGCTTTGGGGCCACAGCTGGGCTTCTCCCCAACAGCTGCCCTGGGTGGGGAAGGACAAAGAAGCAGTTGATGTGTGAGATGGTTTCTGTGGACTTCAATATAGCAAATAATGTGTCACCTCTGCTTTCTGTTAATTGTGGGACTTTAGGAGCGGGGGCACAGCATGTACTGGATCTGCCTGGTGCACACATACAATTGTTTGTTTCAACAGTCATGTCTTCCCCTGATAACATTTTCTTTAAGTGCCTCTAGGGTTTTTAATATTAAATACTAATTTTGCAGGTCTTGTAAAGCAATTGTAGATACAGTAGCTGGAGGGAAGCAATTTCTCTCCACGCTTAATGGTTAAACTTAATAGCTAAAGTTTCCCACTTGTTAAAGTTAGTCAGAAAATGAGAATTCCAGTTTAAGAAGAGTTAGAAAAGATTCAAGAGCTCTTGGTTCATATTGGAACAGGACTGTAGCTAGTAGCTGTTGGAAGAAGGTTAGGATGGCAATGCCAAGGGCTGGATGAAAGCAGTCCCTGCATCTTCAGTTTGCATCTTGCATCTGTGCATTGCAGCCACAGCCTGCAGGCTCTTGGCAGCACCCCAGGACAATTCATTACACCCAGAATAAATTACTGTCCTCTCACACAGGCAGCAGAGTAACTTCCTGTAGCCACAGATGTATTGAGCTTGTATAACATAGGTGCATCCTTCTCCGTGCCCTGGGAAAGGTACCAGGACAAAGCTGCCGCTGCCAGAGCCGCTTTCATTCCCGTCTGCCCTTCCGGGGCCAGGGGAAGGAATTACTGCCTGTGTGCCTGGGATTGTGCCCCCAGTGACAGCCTCCCTGGGGCCTGGCAGGGCACAGCCTGCACAGCAGCCTGGGGGCTGTGCCAGGGGCAGGGAGCAGCGTGGGACCTCCCTCCCCTGCTCCTGGGCACAGGGCAGCTTGTCCTGCTGGCACTGTCACTGTACCCTCCACACACCTCCATTCACACAGCCTCTGCTGGTTTGCTCTAGACACAGGGGCTCCTGAAATGGAAAGGATTTTTGACCCCTACTGAAGAGCTACTGGGTGTTTTTTCACTACATTGGGTCGCTGTGTGGCCTTAGAGGTTACCTGTTTAACAAGGTTTAAAGTCCACTTACAGCCACATCTGCAGGAAAGTAAACACTGCACTTCATACTGCAGAATTTTCTTTTTTAAACTACCTTGAAACCAACCCTACAAGGCAAGAGTTCGTTACCCCTATTTCAAAATTAAGAAAATTAATGCACTTTGCATCATTTTGAGGAGTAAAGAATGAGCTAATAAGTTGCTTGCTGGTAATTAATATTGAAGTGCTGGTGTGTTCCAGCAGCACCTTTTGACTGGCTCTGTCTGTGTCCAGCTGCAAGAACAAGCTGTACCTGGAGAATCTCCCAAACACCAGTGTGATAATTCCCTTCCACAACGAAGGATGGTCCTCCCTGCTCCGGACAGTGCACAGCGTCCTGAACCGCTCCCCGCCCGAGCTGGTGGCAGAGATCGTGCTGGTGGATGACTTCAGTGACAGAGGTAGGGTGGTTTGTATGTGACATCCCCACCATGCTTCCCTGCCTAAGGGATCAATGCACTTGCAGATATGTGTATAATGACCTGAGGGTTTTTGCTTGCCAGCAGCAGAGCTCAGGGGAATCTTGTTTTAGTACATTGGAAAGCGGAAAACTCTTGTTCCATATTCAGGGTGGGCTGGTTTAGCTGCTGCTGACATGGATTGTCCTGCGTTCTGGGCAATGTGAAAAGCCAGGGAAGCTGGTTTTAATATTCAGGTAAGGGGCTGTGTAGCCCTTAACATAAAATGTTAAATGTTGACTATTGAAATAACAAAAAAAAGCCAAGAGAGAGGAACAGCTCACTCCTTACATTCTGCTTGCTTTTTTTTTTCCTGGACACAGAACATGTAAAAGAATCCTTGATAAAAGGTTTCCACAACTGGGACTGCCTATGATTTGGCTTGCCTTTCTCATGAATTTTTTGCTCCTGAAAAGTAAATGTGCAGCATCCAAACCTTTGCTCTCTCTTGCTGGGAACTTCCCTCCTTATTTTGTACTGCACTGCCTGGAGCAGTCACTTTGGATTGGGTTGAAGTGCTCTATGCAGAGGTGTGGAGTCTGGCACCACACATCACCACAAGTGGAACAACCAGTTGGCATTGCAGCAGCAATGTGTGCATGTAGTTGCTGAGATCTTTTTCTCTGAACCATTTAAATGGTGCCTGATGCAAATTAAGCTGTGCTTTGTCTTGTGTTCTGCACCCTTGCTGCGGTGGAAAAGGCAAGTGAAGGAGGAATGAATGCCCTGTCACGTAGACATTGCATAGCTGGAGAGATCCCGTGGAAAGTCCTCTGACTGGTGTTGAAGAGGGCAGAGTGACTGTGAGGGGTTATGGTCAGAGCTAGCAACTCTGTTTTCTGCTTTGAAGTTACTATGACTATTCAGCTTTATGAGCTGCAGAGTTCAAGCCACTGATATTACTCAAGTGAGGCAAAAGAGCTTTCTATACAGATACTAAAGGATACATCTCCAGAAACCTGACATATAGGAAGCTCCTAAATGAGCTTGGAAACAAGCTTGTGAATATTTAGTGTTCTGACCTATACTGGCTTCCAAATAGGCACTACCCAACAACTGTAGTACTTGGTCTAAAGTTCTTCTCTCATTAGTTTGCAAGCAAGGCATGCTGCTTTGGAGAAATCAGTGGTACATGAAATAAGCATTTCTTTAGGGGCTTTTCAGGCTGAGGTGAGGAGAAGGAAAACCCACCCTCCTGACAAGGTCTTCTTATTGCTACTCAGTCTAGAAGCAAATTAGACAAGCTCATGCTGTAACCACAAGTGAATTGTGCAAATGGGTTCCTTTTCAGAGAAGTGGAAGTAATGAAATCTGCTTTCCAGTGAATCTGTTTTCCTTGTTCTTTAGATGTGCCCTGATGAAGTGAAAGAGAGCCCTCCTGGCTCCTCCCCTGCTCCTCAATCTGTACCTGTGCTGTTTGTCCAGCTCACTCTTCTCTGTTCCACCTGCCTCAGATCAGACACAAACTCTTCTCCCTTGGTCATCCATCTTCCATACAAAGGCTGCAAGATGTAGCTGAGATTCATTTGTGTGCAGCATCTATTTATAAATAGATATAAAAGACTCCAGGTGCTGGACAGTGAGCTGAATTGTCAAGGGAAGAGAATAACACTCATGCAAAGAGAGTGTGTTAATAAAACCTGGGGTGGGGGTTCTCTTTGTTTGGGGGGGATTTTTGTTGGTTTGTTTTTCTTTTAAACCACAATTTTCCTGCCAGCACCGTTGATTTCTGCACACTGGGACAATTACTGGTTAGGATGAAACATCTTTCCTTCAGTGCTGTCAGTTCTGTATCTGTACTTTTCTTCCTTAACTGCACTGGGGTTGGTTTCCACATCCCTCAATGGACTTAAATAGATCCTTAGTCTTAGGAAGCTCTTGAGTCCTAATCACATGATCTTGATTTGAAAGGCTGATGGTTACAAATTTCTGGTTGTAATTTATCCATTGTTAAAAAAAAAAAAAAAAAAAAAAAAAAAACAACAAAAAAAAACAAAAACCCCAAAACCTAAACAACAAACACTTCAACCCAGTAACTGAGAATTGATAGTTTAATGCATCGAACTGCAATGCGTGAAGGAGCAGAAGTTCCAGGAAAACTACTTCATGTGTTATATGTTTGAAAAGGGCACATTCTTGGATTTGGACTGGTAGGCAACTGCTCTGGTTATCTGTTTCTTATGATTAAATTGGGCAGATAAGAGCTCTGTGTCCAAGCTGATGATCATCACAGCTGTGCCACAGAAAACCAGAGAGCAGTAAAAAGCATGAGAAGAAATTTCTTGATTTTTCTTTGCAAATCACAAATGACTGGTCCTCTGCATTGTCTGCAAGTATTCTGTATTGTTTGCAAGAATTCTGTGCTTCTGTTTGAAATAATAGTCCCCCAAATTTGTAGCAGCATCTTTCTTTTAAGAATCACTGTTGGATGTAGTGGCAGTAGAGGCCACGTTTGAGATCAGAGGGGCATAGTATGAACAGTAAATGTCATCTCCTTCCCTGAAGAGATCAGTAAATAGTCGCCATAAACTCCAGTGAAAAGCCAAAGATGGAAAGGGTAATCACTCAATAAAAATCTATTACTAATTTTTTTTTATCGAGAGGTTACTGTGACAGGATAAAACGTTGGATATCTCTGCTGTACCTCATGCTGGCCTTTCACTCGAGAGTTGTCTAAACAGACCTCTAGAACTTCAATAACTCTTTAAAGAGTAATACTTAATAGCTTGACCTTCCCTGGCAAGGAGACTCTCTCTTGTGTGCTGACCTGTGCTGGGGTTAAATGTGCTGGGTTTTGCCAGCTGCCCTTGAGGTGCTGCTAAGGTTTCTCTTGTTCTGCTGTTTCACTGGTTTCTGGGAATGGTGATATTGGTGCTGATCCATCAGCCTCTTTCATTCCTGTGTCTCATACATGAAGAATCTTTGCTGCACATGAAGTAAAGGGGACTTTGGTAATAATAGAAATAGTAAGTGTGGAAACCTGGCTACTGCAAACTGTTTTTCCTGACAGATGTTATTCTCATCATCTGGTTTTAAGCTTGAGAGTAAGGAATTTTTGGTGTGTCTACAAAGAGGGCTGAGAAGTTGGCTAACAGAGTGACAGGAGAGTGAAGACAGATTTCTGGGTTAGTTGGTGGCTGCTGTGGTCTGCAGCAAACCTGAGGGGCAGCTGTGGCCGTGCATTACTGGAGCTCCCAGACAGATGAATCATCATCTGGAAGTGTCAGCAGCCATTTATTTCTTAATTTGTTTGAAAGAGACAACTCTGTGACCTTTAGCAATAAACATTTTTCATCCAAAAAATGCTGTCCTGAATGACAACAAATCTTAACAGGGAGCAGCAAAAGCTTTACGAGTCATGTTTTTTAAATGTTTCCTTTGCTTTGTACTTGGAAAGTCAAAATGTGCTGGAACAACTTGCAGTCTGGATTCTCTTTTTTTTTTGTATGCCTGCAGTATAATGCAAGTGGTCCAAATCTAAAAAAAGACTAGAACCTTGCCTCAGCCAGATCTTGTGCTGGATGCCATTGCATCCCACAGATTGCTGTGGGAAAGGCTGCCTGTCAGTGGGGTCAGTCGGTGTGGTGGTTCCACCCCCCTTTGCCTTGAGGTGCAGACCGTGTTGTTGCCTCCAGCAGCTTCTTCCTGACACTTGAATCTTCCTCTGTGGGGATTCCCTTGGTAGGTTGGGTTGATTTAAAAGGAGCTGCTTTCCATCATGTGCCATTGGTCCCAGCAGAGTAAATATTGCAGGACTATTTTTTACTTTCTCGATTGGTAGTCTCTGCTATCAGTGTAGCATTGCATTAAGACTGCTATAATGCTTTTTTCCCCACCGACTTGGTTGAGATATCTGATGTAAGAACTTTCTCCCTAGTTCAAAACATTTGTAGGGATTTTCTGTGCAGAAGAATATAGGTTATATTGAAAAGGGAGACACCAACTCAGCAAACTGTTGTTGGAGAATAAGAATTAACCCACCCAGCACTGGCTGTTTCTTCCTGTGTGGTACAGAGAACTGCTAGAGAGCCACAGACTGACCTCCATGGGTTTGATTACCCTCAGCTATTGCAGGGTGCTCCAAAATAATGCCTGCCCTTCTGCCTAAGCAGAAATCAGAATGCAACACATGTGAATTACCAATCCAGAAGTCCTGATCATAAAAACTCCTAGCTGTGGCAGTCCTGTGTGGATTTGTGGCTTCACTTTTAATTTCTATAGCTATTCTTTAGGTCTGCTCTCAGTTAAATTAAGCCTTTTCATATGCTGCCTTGCAGGGTACTAATTACATCCCTCTGAGCCTGTTGTTACCAGAATCGCCCTAAGTAAACTAAAATGTTTTTTCCATGTATATCAGTTTTCTCCTGGGGACTGTCATGTGAAATTTGTTTGCTTTTTGAATATCTAATTACCATGCTGATGAGTGGGAGTTCGGTTCTATTCTATCACAGAAATGGGAGGAGGAGAAGAGAAGTGGAACTGCAGGTCAGTTTGTAACACTGCAGGTTTTTCTATCAGCTCTGATGGCATTTTGTTATTGATAGCAGGCAACGAGTAACAGGCAGGCAGTTCATGGTTCTTCAGGGTCTGCTTCAGTCCCTGGGCCTGCAGCCTGAATTGCTGTGGTGAGAAATGGACTTGTTCAGCTCTAGTGTCTGTCTTGCACAAAATGAATTCTTGGTCTCCACCTAATTCTTGTAGCTTGTGGACACCTCTGCTGTAAAAGCTGTCTCTGTGTCTGCAGGAACAGATGTAAAGCTGTCCTGTCTCTCAGTAATAAATGATCAGCCTTAAGCTGGAGGAACAGAGGATGGCACATCCCTTTGTAGGATGCTTGTCAGAATGTTCTTTGCTTTTCACCTGGTATATATTTGGTAGCCCAGCACAGCAGTGGAACATCAAATACACCTGGTGAAAGGCAGAAGGCAAACTCTTTGTTTTGGAGGAGAGGTCTCTTACAGATAAAGAATCACAAATAGTTGAGATTGGAAAGGACATCTGGAGATCATCTAACCCAACCCCTCTGCTCAGCAGGTTTCTCCAGATCTTATTTATTCACTCAAAATTTGAAAATCTCTAAGGATGGAGACTCCATAATGTCTCTGGGGAACCTGTTCTGCTGTTCAGTCACTCTGTCAGTGACCTAGTTAAAAAAAGTAATTAAAAAAATACCTTATGCTTAAACAGCATTTCCTGTGCTTCAGTTTGTGCCCAAAGACTCCCNGTCCTGATCATAAAAACTCCTAGCTGTGGCAGTCCTGTGTGGATTTGTGGCTTCACTTTTAATTTCTATAGCTATTCTTTAGGTCTGCTCTCAGTTAAATTAAGCCTTTTCATATGCTGCCTTGCAGGGTACTAATTACATCCCTCTGAGCCTGTTGTTACCAGAATCGCCCTAAGTAAACTAAAATGTTTTTTCCATGTATATCAGTTTTCTCCTGGGGACTGTCATGTGAAATTTGTTTGCTTTTTGAATATCTAATTACCATGCTGATGAGTGGGAGTTCGGTTCTATTCTATCACAGAAATGGGAGGAGGAGAAGAGAAGTGGAACTGCAGGTCAGTTTGTAACACTGCAGGTTTTTCTATCAGCTCTGATGGCATTTTGTTATTGATAGCAGGCAACGAGTAACAGGCAGGCAGTTCATGGTTCTTCAGGGTCTGCTTCAGTCCCTGGGCCTGCAGCCTGAATTGCTGTGGTGAGAAATGGACTTGTTCAGCTCTAGTGTCTGTCTTGCACAAAATGAATTCTTGGTCTCCACCTAATTCTTGTAGCTTGTGGACACCTCTGCTGTAAAAGCTGTCTCTGTGTCTGCAGGAACAGATGTAAAGCTGTCCTGTCTCTCAGTAATAAATGATCAGCCTTAAGCTGGAGGAACAGAGGATGGCACATCCCTTTGTAGGATGCTTGTCAGAATGTTCTTTGCTTTTCACCTGGTATATATTTGGTAGCCCAGCACAGCAGTGGAACATCAAATACACCTGGTGAAAGGCAGAAGGCAAACTCTTTGTTTTGGAGGAGAGGTCTCTTACAGATAAAGAATCACAAATAGTTGAGATTGGAAAGGACATCTGGAGATCATCTAACCCAACCCCTCTGCTCAGCAGGTTTCTCCAGATCTTATTTATTCACTCAAAATTTGAAAATCTCTAAGGATGGAGACTCCATAATGTCTCTGGGGAACCTGTTCTGCTGTTCAGTCACTCTGTCAGTGACCTAGTTAAAAAAAGTAATTAAAAAAATACCTTATGCTTAAACAGCATTTCCTGTGCTTCAGTTTGTGCCCAAAGACTCCCAGGTCCTTTTCTGCAGAGCTCCTGTAACTTATCTAGGAAACACCTGTAAAAGAACACCTCTAAAACAAACTAATTGTTTGCATTTATGTGCTTCTGGAGCAAACTGATATAATGGATTTTTCAACCTTTCCCTTAATGTCAGGCATGGTAGGATTTTTACCTTTTCACCCTTTGCAGCAGTGGAAATTTAAAAATTCTTCAAGACATGTGAAGCTTACTGTGTGCAGGAGGCTGTGACTTAATTGCTGAATGTCATTTAAAAGAAACATCTTGTGGTGTACTTGGGGCTGGCTGTGTGCACAGAGGCAAGGGTACACACCACACGGGGTTTATCTTATTTTATGGCTGAGCTTGACAGAAATCAGCAACTGTGGCTAAGTGCTTAAATTTCGCATAAAACTCACGTTTCAGCATTCAATTATTTGCATATTGAGTGACAGCCTGTTCTTACTTGTTTTTAAGATTACTTTGGTATAAATGACAGTGTTTTAGAACAAATGTTGTCCCTTGTTGAAGAAGAGAACTGCAGCATCAGTCATCTCCAAAGCATGAGTTACATGCAAAGCACTGTGTTGGTACAATAATAAAGCTGGATGTGGCAGCACTGAAAATACTGCAGTCTCCAAACATCAGGATTGTTCTGGAAGTGTTAACCCAGCTGGGCTCTCTGCCTTATGGTGCTGCAGGTCTGTACAGTGGCAAGATGTGAAAACTGAGCATCCTTCTCAGAGTAACCACTCAAAATCTGCACCTGTCACTGGGAGGCAACAACAGCTTTCAGCCCAAGTATTTGAATGTATTTAACCCAATATGTCAATGACATTTGCAAAGTGAACCTTCTGGCTTTTACATTAAACACGGTCTGGTTTAGGGAGTGGTTATCCAGGAGGCTGTGTAAACACATCCTTGGCTGCAGTGGATTTCAAGGAGACAGTTTTGTTCTGAGGAAGGTGTATGGGAGCTCATTTTCCCTTGGGTGATCATTATGGAGGTTATGGATTTCAGCTTCATCTTCCAGGACTACCCAGTTACCTTGAACCTCATCTTAATTTGTGCAAACTTTTTTTAGGATTCTATTCTATTTATTTGTTCTACCAGTTAAAATTTTTTCTTATTCCTTCCCCATTTTCACTCCCTTTTTCCTTAGCTGTGTGTGTTCAGCAGGACTTTGTGCACTCAGACTTGGAGCTGCTCTTTGGCTTTTGGGAGGCAGCGAAGCACCACGAGCCTGGAGTGTGGCCACTGCTCGTCTTGGAAAGGCAGCAAGAGGCTTCTAGACCTTGTAATAGAGGAGTCCAAGGAGTGTTTTCCTCAGGCAGTGTCATCTCAGCCCTGGGTTTTGACCAGCATCCTTTGCCTTCTCCCCTCACACACCGTTGTGCCATCGCACCGCCCTGGGGTTGCCCTGGACATTTACACTCTTGGAGCCCATCCTTTCCCAAATCAGAGAGGAGACACAACGAAATCCTGCCTTTTCCCGTGACAGATAAATCCCTGTGACATTTTAAACCTCTCTTTATATTGCAGTACAAGTAATTCTGGAGGTACGGGATAATCTGAATGAAAAACCAAATGGGAGTGAGGCAACTTGGCTGAACCATGAGCAGCGTAATTTGGTCTGGAGGGCAGAAGTCACTAAGTAGTGCAGTGAGGGAGAAGGCAAGGGGTGATTAATGTGTCATTTGGTGCAGCAGCAGGTATATAGCAAATACAGCTCTGTTCCATTAACCACATCTGCCAGACCTTAATTGAAAGAAATCATGTTCTTGGTATCTGAAATAGAAAAAGGTTTAATACTTGAATTCTTTCTGATCTTTAAATGGAACAGTAACGGATTTATGCAGCTAAAGAGATTATCTTTTCATCTTTAGGCACATGCACTGTAAAAGTAATTTTTTTTTCTCTTAAATGCACTAAAGTGCATCTGGTTAGTACATCTCAGAATGTGGAGTGACTGTGCTTAGGACAAAGTGATGACAGCCTTTCTTGCTGAATTATCAATATGTTTATCTTAAAGGTTTTTACCATAAAGTATGGAGAAAAGAAGAAAAAGCCAAGCTCTTTTGGGCCAACTGTGCTTTTCCACAACCTTTTGTTTAAGTGTTGCTTTCAAGCTCTCTCGTAGAAGTTGTGGTAACTATTGTCCAAACAACTGATAAAAAGATTATTTTTGTAAATTAAGTCCAAATAAAGAGGGTATTTCCTTGTTGTTGGAATTCATTGCAGACCATCTCAGGTCTGTTTAGATTCATAAATAGTTTCTTTGAAGTAACAGTCAGTGAGACAGATCTCCCTTTGGGAAAGTGGGAGAAGGTTGGTTCTTCTAGGTGGAGAGATGTGAAGTTTCTTCCCCAAACTGCAGTGTGACTCCCAGGCAGCCCAGCAGAGCAGGGATGTGGGTGTAGGAGTGAATTTGTGAACTCACCAACACTTTTCCACAGTGATCACCAAGGGGAGCAATAAAATAAAAGCTGGTGCAGATGTCCCATTTTAGTTTATGAGAAGAGAGTAATTTGTTTGTCTCCATTTCTGGCAGTGTCTTGTGGGTGTGAGATACTTTAGATAACAGTGACACAGTCTGCTTTGGATCAGAGTGAGATGTGGATGAGATTCAATTTTATGTTTTCCCTTTCTTGAGTATTCATTTTTAATGTGTCTTTAATGTCTGTACTCATGTATTCCCTTCATAAAGGGATGTCTAAAACCTGCACTGTTCATTAGGCAATGGCTGGGGAGCATTAAAAGTTTATTCTCTGGTGTTTTAAGAGTCATGAGGGCCTATTGTAGTTGTTTACTACAGCTTTGTTTGTGACAGCCTAAATTAACTAACCAGTTTACTTTTCATCATCTTGTATTTATTTCTCTAAGATCAGTTGCTGCAGCTGAAAGATTCTTCTAGAAAGGAGATGAGGTGGCTTTAAAAGATTGGGTTTACTGTGACCTCTTCTGCAGCTAATTATTGTGTAGTGAAGGATGTCTGGCAGTCTAAAGTTTAAAAAAAATAAATAATTGAGGAGCAGGGTTTCCATTACAGCTCATTAAGTAAATCTCAGTGCATTGCTTGCTCCTAAGAAACCCTATGCATGTAGCTTCTGTTAGAGGAACTTTGCAGGAAAACAGCTTTAATTTTATTCTCCTCACCTTGAAGTACATGTCCTCATCTGCTAGGAGTCAAAAATCTAGATATCTGCCAGCTGCAGTGCAAATCAGCATTTTAATGCTTTACAGCTGCTTCTCTATAGAAGTTAATTAGAAATGTGATTCAAACACCCTCTGCCCATATATGATATCTATTACTGGTAATCATAGTTTCTGCTATTTATACCTGCATTTGGGGTGGTATTAACAAAGCAGCTGTTCCACATAGGGACTTTGATAAAGGTGGAAACTTCTTCACTTTGAGAAAATTGGAAGCTAAGTGCTGCTGCAACTGAGAAATAAAAGTGGATAAACCAAACCACATTCCTTTTCTGGTTTTAATTGCAGTGATATTTTCTTAGTAAAGAGATGCCTCACCATTCTCTCAGTGTAGTATCAGTTCCTGAGGACCTCTGTTGCCTGGTACCCACAGCAGGGATGCACTGAGGAGCACAGTAGTTTAACTGTGCTGAGCAGGGGGAAGCCAAAGCTCCAGATTTAGAAGCAGGTACCTTTAGTTATCAGTCCTGCCCTGTCCTCTGTCATCCTGATAAAATTAATGTGTTACTTGAGAATGGTATTGCCCACAAGATGGGTTAGTTTTGATATCAGTACAGCTGTGAACAGGCCTGGATTTGTGCTTCAGGATTTAATAGATTTATTGACCTGTCTAGCAGGTGTCACTGACTTACTGTGATAGCTGCATTTCTTGTGAGTGAAGTAAACCAGAGTGTTGGGAACTGATGGTGAAGTGGTCCAGAGGAAGAGTAAAGTGTGAGTTTATAAAATATACTTCTGACATGGCAGACTTTGTTACTGCAGGTCAGTTGTGTGTGATCTCCCTGCAGCTGTATGGGTAGTTTTTTCTTTTGCCAAATACTTTGTTTTCTCTTCTCTGACACACAGACTACAAGAGAAGCCTCTTTCTGCTTTGTCATTCGTGGCTATTAATGTTTGAGCATCACTGTAGGACTGAAGGATTATCGGTTAGTTTTCCAATATTCCAATTTGGCTGCAATCCCAAAGCAAAAACTTTGTAGTTCTCTGCTATTAATTTTAGGCTTCATAGTTGTTCTCTCTCACTTGGACACTTGAGATCAGAGCCTGTGGGATCCGAAGGGGTGCATTCCTACCAAATCAAAGCCACTTTCAAGTGAGTTACATCTTGGCCCTAACGGGCTGTTCTCTAACAAGACAAAAGTCTGGAACAGATTTCTCCGTCAATCCTTGTGCTCTTTCTGGAATATTTCCTTTTTTGATGGTTTGCACAGAGCAAATACTTTCAGGCCAAGAAGTTCTTTGCCTCTATCAGCACTATTCATGTACAAAGCCAACTCTCTGAGAACTGGTTTGTTTTGGCATCTTCTTTTCTTTTCTTTTTTTCCCCAGCAAAACTCAGTGACTTTTAAGGCTTTAATCTTGCAGCTTTGATATGATCCCAACTGTTTCAGTAAGAACTGTCTTAACACTTCATTTGCTTGCATCTCTTCAAATGATGGCAAGTTTTGCCTTGCTGTTGGTCGTAGGCTTTATGTTCATGTCATGATACACTGTGCAGAGCATCGCTGGCAGCAGTGGCTGTATCCTGACACACAGATCCCTGAGCACAGAGGCGGCTTTGGAGTGAACTTCTGAGATGCTTTTGCAACCCTCCTTGTCTCTCCAGTGCCCAGAAAGCACTTGATGGTGTAGGTTCAAGGCAATTAAAGATTTTTAGAGTGTGGGCATTCCCGTGGTTAAACAACTGGATAGTCAAAGCTACTGATGTGGCCTTAAGATAAGCGCAGAGATTCCTTGGGTTGAAGGCAGTATTTGGGACAGTAATGTCCTTCCTTGCCAGTCACCATGGCTACATCAAACTTGAGCTGAATGTTAAGTGTACTGCAAGGAATTCACCCCTGGTTTGCAGCTACAAAGGCTGTGTAGGCCAAAACCTGCAGCTCTCCAGTGTGTGTGTGCCAGCACAGCAGCTCTGAGGTTAAAAGCAATCAACAGGAAATGACTGAGAGTCACAAAATACCCTCTTTAGATGAGATGTAGTCAACAGAAGAGGGAAAAACCTAAGTGGGTGCTTTAATCTTGATACATATTTAATGAAATGGGAAGGGAGAAGAGTAAACTAATGAGAATGACTTGACTGTTTCCCCTGGGGAGAGATGGATTCTGGCAGAGGGGGAAAAACTGATCTTGCGGGTTGGCCAGGAGGTCAGTGTGCAGGAATTAAGAAGTGATGTATACTCCACAGGTTGGCTGCACTGCTCCCAAGGAACAAAAGGTGTTTAAACCTTTACAGCATGAAGGAAAGATTAGTAAATGGATTTTTCTGGATTCCCTCTGAAAGTAGCAGTGGGGATAGACTCCTTTACAAATTAAACTTTCCTGAGAGATTGAGAGGTTGTGCTGTCACTACGATGGTTACTCCCTGTGTCTTTTCCTGCTTGGAAATGCAGCCTACTAAACTTTCCTTGGGGTCTGGGTGTATTTATATGTTAGTGCCAGTAAGTGTGAATTTTCCCATTTTAAAATTAGACCTTTGTCTCTGCATTCAGCAGTTTATGCACCCGAGTTTATCACAGCACAGGCTCACACCAGTGGTCTTTGCCCCACTAACTCACAATCTGGCTTAGTTCTTGGGCTCCACACTTCCACTTCTGTGCACTTTATTATACCTAAAACAGAAGCTTGGGTTTAAACCATTTAGAAAGAGAACAAAATCAGTAAGGTTTTCATTAAACCCTTTTAATCTTTGCTGAAGTCCAAACAATGCTCTATTATCAAGTGGGGTGGTACACTTTCAGCTATTGTCCCATGCACAGAAACCCTTTCCCCTCCCATTTTTTGTTTGTAAAGTTGTGCTGAGACCCAACACTGGTGCAGAATGGGCAGTGGAAACTGGGCCCCCTCCTTTTTTGGAGTCCACCCCAGAACTGTAATCAGTGAAGCAACAAATATTAATTCTCTCCCTTCCCAGGCCTTTTCCTCTTTGCAGGAAGACTCAACTTGGAAAGCTGTGATCAGCCTAATCAGTTTTCTATTACTGAGACGGGTGCTCATAGTACAATTTGTTAAATCAATTTATTATCCTCCCAACCAACTTCAGTGATCAGAGCGTGAAAACATTGAAAGAAAATTAAAACTAGTGGAAGTGCTGCCTGTTTGGATAACAGCACATTTTGCTGTTTCAAAGGATTACTCATCTGCACCAGAACAGGGAGAGAAGTTAATTTCAATGATTTAGAATCTTCTGTTTCAGGGAGGCCTGGCTTGCACATTGTGATGGATTCAGCAAGAAGTATAATTCGTTCTTAAATTGTTAAACAGCACGTTAGGGCCAGGTATCCAAGTAAAAATGAATGGATTCATTTGTAATCTTAAACAAGCGTGTCTGCGTGTGGGAGGGTAGGGATGGCAGGCTGGGGTAACCTGTAAACAAATGCCAGATGCACAGTGGCACTTAAGGCTTTGGTGTTGGAAAGTAGCCAAAATAACCTGCAGAGAAGGGAAACGGTCCTTTCTGCCTAAAATGGAATTCTGCAGATCCTCCAGTCCTGTCCTCCCGCGCCCTTCAGCGGGAGCGGGAAGTTCCCTGGATTTTCAGAGTGCAGTGGCTCTCCCATCTTCATATCTTCAAGCTTCTGAGTGTAAACTAAAGCCAAGCACCTCAGCAGGTGCCAGGATCCTGTAGGGCAGAGGGACCTTTGGAAGGTGTCTGGGAACATTTCTGATTTCAGCAGCGCTGTTCCTTCTGGATTGGGTTGGTGATACACATATGGCAGGGGCACTGGAGCTGCAGATGTGCTGTACAGTGTAAAATTCAGAAACCAAAGCTGGTGCTATCATATGAACCATGACATGTTGCACTGGTAGGACTGGGGAGGTGTTTCACTTACAGCTCTTTCTCAGGACATAAATCTCTATAAATAGTTTCAAGTCATGGCTGGTACTTAAAATAAGTTGGTTGTTTTTTTTTTTTCTATGGCAAATATTGGTACTCCCTTCCCTGTCAAAAACTGCAGAGATTCTACAGGGACTTTAAGCTGTTAAAAAAAAAAGATCCTTGGACTCTTCTGTCTTTCTCTGGCTTCTGTATATGCTTGGTTTTGAACTTCTTAGGTGCCTGTTCAGGTGGCAGAGTGCAATGTTGGAATGAAAAGTCAGCTGGATATGAGGAATTCCAATCTTGGAAAGTCTTTCTCATGCTGCAGGTGGTCACCAGACCAGGGCAGCTCTGCTTGGATGAGGCCAGTAGGAGGAAGTACAGTAAGACCACCATGGAAATTTAACCCAGGGGAAAAAAATGCCTTATTTTGGTAAGTTTAGGGCTGCTTCTGTAAAGCAGGCTGCCTGTTGAAGCTTCTCTGCTCTCTTCACACAGCTTTATTTACAGCTCAAAGTAAAGAAAGTGGCAGTTCTTGATTGGTACTGTTAATGTATACACTGTACATCAAGTTTATTGCAAAGTGTGTTAGCAAACTACCAGCCTAGTTTTTAATCTGCAGATAATCTTACTCTCATATATGGTTTTGGGCTGTGTTACTTTCTTTGCCCAGCATAGGCACAGCCATTGGAATCCATCCAGTTCACCTAACAACTTTCATTAAAGAAAATTGCCCTTGTAATAAAAATTACTCAGTGTGACAAGATTCCATAATGTATTTTTTTAAAGCTTCATAAAATTTTGTAGCAGTTAGTGCCACTTGTTTGGGTTTTTTTAATTTTCTTTTAAAAGAAAAAATTTGGCTTAATTGGGACAATATTTGAAATAGAATGAAATAACTATTTCCTGTCTTGGTGCATGGAAGCCAGGCTGTGTGGCAGGAATAGCACAAGGATAAGGAAATAAGAAATCTCCTTGAAAAGCACATTTTACTGAGTTTTGTATGTTGTGAGGTTGCTCAGAAGTCGGTGACTCTTCAGTTAGGGAAAGCAGGTGCAATAAACTTTGCCCACTTGCAGTTCATGATAGAGAAGTCTTAATCTTACAAAATGCAGTGATCAAACATGGATTTTTTGGCAGCAGTTGGGAGGAGCAGCTTACCTGAGCATCATCCCTCTGGCTGCAGGACAGCCCTGAGCAGGTGTGTCCCCTACAGCAGTGCTGATGGAGCACCTGCAGCTTTTCCTTGTTCTCCCAGCCATCAGGGACATGATTCCTGATGTGTGACTTCTGTGTGTGATTTCTGACCAGTGCAGTGAACAGCAGGCTCCTCACTGCAAGCGTGGAATGCTTTGGTATTTTCCTACTGTGGAAATGCAGTAAAGAAGTGCTGAAGAACCAAACCCAGCTTTTGGGAATGCAGTGAGAAGTCAGTGGAGTAGGCTCTCTGCTGTCTCTTCACAGAGTACTTGCCTGAGAAAACCATGGCTCCATAGCTTTCGGTTGCCCTGGTACACAATAAAAATGGGGAAATCTCAGGTTTTAGCTGCTTATTCATCACTAGATACAAATCACCCTGTCCTCAGTCAGTGTAGCAGAGCAGCCATCATCATCACAGCTGGTGTGGCCAAGTCCAGTGACTCTGTATTCACCTTCTGGGGTGTGTGTGGGAGCAGATCCCAGGACATTCTCGTGTTTGGTAGCAGGCTGAGCGTGCCGTGCTCTTACCCCTGGAGGAGTCACTTCAGCTGCCTTCAGGGGTCGCCACAGATGAAACTGCATCACAAACCAGAACAGTTCAGACAGGCAGATGATGCTAAAATGGAAATGACGAGCACACATGTGGAAGACAAACCTCTGGGATCTTTCACAGCCTCATTTTCTCATTTTAATCAAAATAAAGAGCTGAAGAAAGTCTCACTGTATTTTCCATTGGTTTGGAGCTCTGGATTTTTTAAGACTTGCCAATGCTTTTTAGGTTTGGCTTGGATAATGTAAGTATTGTGGGGTCTGATCTTCAAAGTGTCTTCTGCTATTATCAATCTCTGGCTATTGTTAGGAAAATCAGACTGAGAGTGTCTATGTGATGGTTCCCTCCTTTATTATAACGAGCACCAGCAGCCATTCCTGTGTTTATCTTGTCTTGGATACATTAAGTAAGGTCTGCATCCTGGTTTGGGCTTAGCTGATTTATGCTTGAAGTGAGGATTGTTTGTTCTCTGCAATGAAACAATCTTTTGTGACAGACTAACAATGGCAAGGGATTAGCTCTGATGTTAAACAGTGGTAGCTTTTCTTTTCTTTCTTCTCGTTTTAAGTCTACCCACTGCCTCAGGAGGAAGGCAGCTGCACTAATAATATGTCTAGTCTCTGTGGAAGGCCCTTATTTGAAAAATCTGTAATTGAGTGGACAAAATTTCTGGTTGCTTGAGAGGATCTATTCAGAGGAGACCTGAAAAGGATGAGGGAAAAGCACACTAGACATCAAGAAGTCCTAAGGGCTCTATTGAGCAGGGAAACCTATGTAGATATTGTGGGACAATTACACTTGTCAGGCAAAACACTAAAATGGATCTGTGAAAAAAAATTCTGGGGAATGTTAAACAAAGCTTTGAACAGGGCAAAGAGCTTGCTGGGAATACCTCAAAAGGAAGGAGGTGTATTTGGGTGATCTCTGAAGGAAGGCATGTGATGGCTGCTTCAAAGAGCAGGCACAGAATGTGTTATCACAGGGCTTCTGACCATTTTCACAGTTGCCAGGTCAGCACAAGGAGGAGAGCTCGTAACTAGGTTAAGTTTATTTGCTCCTTTGCTCTTTTCAGTGAGCTGTTCCAATGCCCAGCCTCCCTGGTGCCCTGTTCAGGGACACTTTCCTGCTGTTGGCCTTTCCAGCCCCTGCCTTTCATGCCTCCTTTGGAAGCTGAGGAAGATGTGCTGTACTGAGTGGAGAGGATGTGTTCCCTACAGAAGGCAAATAACCCTGTGAGGTTATTTGTATTTCAGTGATTGCCTCTAGTCAAGTTTTGTTGTGTGAGATTTTAAGAAGAGTTACTTGCTTAGATGTAACATACTAAGTTCTGCCTAGTGAGGCTTCTTTCCTGCATCCGTTGCTGATGGCAGTGGGTGGTGTGGGGCATTAATGAACAATCCCTGGCACCCTCTGAATGGGGTTTGCTGTCAAAACTTCAGATGCCTAAAAGATCAACCCATTAATGATGAGGCCAGCGTCAGCTCAGCCTATTTTTAGGTTTTTCTTTGCTGCTTCACTCTTTGATGTAAAGACAGCTGTGTTCCCCTTTCTCTTTATGCAGACCAAACTTTTTATCTCCACTTTGGAACAAGCTGTCCATTGTTTTGATCACTCAGTGATCTTTCTCAGCAGCTCTCATGTTTGAATTCTTGTTAATCGTGATGACTGCCAGTGTCTGTGTTAATTCAGATGTGGCTCCAGTCCATGTTCAGTAGCGTAAATATTTCCATATTTAAATGCAAATCTCCTCTGATAAGCATTTAACGAAGCCATCCCCATACACACTGTGGCTGTGCCTGCCTTGCAGCTCGGAGGGGTGTCTGACTAGGCTTTTTCTTGGTTTTTATTTATGCATGAGTGGATGGTTATGTTGTATGTTTTGAAGAAACACAACTTAAATACCCTGAGTGTGGTTTACATCTGAAAATAAATTCCCCTGTGTCTCTTCTAAGTTACAGTGGTTTTCCACAAGTGTCCAAAATCCTGGCTCAGGGTTTGCCAGCTGTCTTTTTATTCCTTTCCTCTTCCTCTGCTGCTTTCTTTTTCATTCTATACTCTTTGTTCCTCTGGTTTTTTTCTCCTCTGTTTAATTGCTTCTAACGTTTTGGAACATCTTCAAAAGTCTTGCTTAGGCAGTTATTTTTAGACCTTTAAAAGAAATCATTTTTACTTCCTTTTTCCTGTTACTGCGTTTGTTACCTGTTGAGGCCGTACTTCCAAAGACATCTCCTCCTGGTAAAGACAGAACTGCATTTTTAACAAATCGGTTGTTCCAGTGTCCCAATGTCTCCTTTTCATACAGAGCACCTGAAGAAACGCCTGGAAGATTACATGGCGCAGTTCCCGAACGTGCGCATCCTGCGGACCAAGAAGAGGGAAGGGCTGATCAGGACTCGCATGCTGGGGGCCTCCGTGGCCATCGGGGACGTCATCACCTTCCTGGATTCCCACTGCGAGGCCAACGTCAACTGGCTGCCACCGCTCCTGGGTGAGTGGGGAGTTGTTGAAATTATTCCCACCTGCTGCTTTCCCCTCATGCTCTAAGTGGATAAAAGAGACGTGGGATGTTATAAAAGGGAGAACAAACCAACCACAAGACTCAAGTGAATTGTTGGCAACTTGTAGCGTTTAATAGGAGATTTTTTTCTGTTCTGGAGTCCTGCACTGTGCAGTAACCCTGCCATATGCTTTTGTTAATTAAAGAGCAGAAATCATATTCTTCTGTTTCCTCATTAAATGAAATCTTAAATAATTTACAGCTTGCTAGAAGAGTAAACTATCACATGGTCATTCAACAGCTTGCAGAGAGGAATGGCTTTATGATACAGAAAAGATCTTTGCATACAGTTTTTGAGCAGCTTTTAGGGATTTTATCTCCTATATAACTATATTTAACTTCATAGTCTGCGAGCCTGTGAAAATTACGTCTTGTGAATGAGAGCTGCTGGTGTGTATTTGTAGAACATGGGCACTCTTCTCCAAGGCAGCACTTCATCTTTGAGGAGGTGTCAGTTCTTTTCAAGGATGACTAATTGAAGGAACAGAGCCGTCTGTTTCTGGTACCTGTCTGCCTCTGGCCGGTACCAAACTCCTTCACAGCCCTACTGTGAGTGACCTGTCAGAGCTCTCTGAGGTGTGACTTTCTCAAATAGGCTATGGCAACAATAGTGAAGTGGAGGTTTAAGAAAAAGTCAGGTTTTCCCTCAGGATTGATTGATGGTTATCCTGTTGCTTTCACTACAGTTTATATCTGGCAATAGTTTGAAGCATTTGCAGCTTTATGAGCCCCAGGGAGGGAGGATAGAATTAGCTCCAAGGCCATTTAAATGAGAACACGAAAAGGATGCTTTGATTTTTAAAGCACAGAAAGGATTTCTGTGAGATGTGTTTTGGAAGCTGAAACAACATTTTATCGCCTCTGCTCTGAGAGCTAACTTCCAACAAGAGACCATGTCAGTAATAAAATATTTTTAAAATTCCAGATGTCTATGCAGGAATTAATCCTGTGTTGTATTATTTGGTTGGAAGAAAAGGTTGGAGGGGAGGAGGTAACACTTGCATTTCTTGAGCCTGCTGAGAGTACTTATGCCATTAGTCTGAAACATTTCCTGCCAGATTCTGGTGTGGCAATTAGGGCTGGGTGGTGCAGTGGGTTATTCCCTGGGTTTGGATCTGCACAGAAGGGGTTCACATCCTGGTCAGTTGTGGAAATGGGGATTGCTCACTGAGTACAAGAGGTCTGGTTTCAGCCTGGCAGTCAGTTATCTGTGGTAGTGTGGCTGTGTCTTCCCATTCTGCTTCTGGGTGATGGGTGCCTGTTGTTTTTCTCTCAATGATTGCAGAAGTAGCAAATAAATTGATATAAATTGGAGCGTCTCGTCACAAGAGAAGGAACAGGAAGAAAGCTGTGTCGTTCTTGGACAACTTCATATTTTGATGCTCTTTTTTTGTAATTTCATGGTCAAGAGAACCAGCTGGTGCAGATTTTCTAACATGTTTCTCCAATCTTCAGATCGCATTGCCCGAAACCGCAAGACTATCGTTTGCCCTATGATTGATGTTATCGATCATGACCACTTTGGATATGAGACTCAGGCTGGAGACGCAATGCGAGGGGCGTTTGACTGGGAGATGTATTACAAGAGGATCCCTATTCCTCCTGAGTTACAGAAACCTGATCCCAGTGATCCCTTTGAGTAAGTTACTGAAACGCAGCGTGCTAAGAGCCACCTAAAGAAATAACACCCTGCTGCAGGCTTGGTTTACACCTCAGCATAGCAAAAGCCAGAAGCTGGTGTTAAACTACTTGCTTTTTTGGCACCTCTTTGCTTTGTTGGTTTAAAAGAAATGCATTGTGTAGTAGCTGTTAACACTCTCCTTTTCATTGCTGTTTTTTGCCACCTTAGTTCCTGCAGAAGTTAACATTTCATTGAAAACTCCAATGTGTAGCAATTAATGTGGTCATTTATTACTGAGATCTTTCAAACATAACTTAGTATCCCTAATGCTCTGCCAAAAACAACAAACCAGTGGTGGGTTTTGTGTCATTCCCAGGTGGGGGAAGAAGAAAACCTAGCAGAATAATTACAGCAATTTTGATGATTACAGTGCACTGCAGAAGTAAATCTGTGATCAAGTTGTGCTCTGCTGTTGCTGTGCGTGCCAACATTGAGACAGTTCTGCTGTCCTTTATACTTCTGCAGTGTTTAAAAAAAAAACAAAACTAAAAACCCCAAAACAAAAATAACCCCAACAAAACCCTTTTTGAGGTCAAACTCAAAAGACTCAATCCTACAACTGAGGCAGAGCACCATGTGTGCAGCATACAGGTCCCTTGGGGAGAAGGGGTGTCCTGTGTCCTGTCACTTAATGGTCAACTCCTGCCTGTTTGAGGAGAGGCATTGGCTGGTTCTGAAGGGAGCCTGGTCTGGTCCTCCTCGTTTGCAAGTGGGAAATCAGTAGATAACACCAAAACAACTTTCTGATGCTCTGACAGGGCTGTAAAGGCCCCAGGAACACTGGGTGGTGAAAAGAATATTTGTCAAATCTTGCTTTGTTTTCTAAATGTTTAGCTAGAGATCTGTGTCTTTGAATGTGTTTGTAATATGGAGTCTGGTTTTTCCTTAAGGTCTCCTGTAATGGCTGGAGGACTGTTTGCAGTCGATAGAAAGTGGTTCTGGGAGCTGGGAGGGTATGATGCAGGTCTGGAGATATGGGGAGGAGAGCAGTATGAAATATCCTTTAAGGTGAGCCATGTTCTCTGAAAATTACTTTTGTTTTGAGAAGTAAGAATTTGTTCTGAGGCGCAGAATGTGAATGATCTATCTTGTCCTTGCTTTTGCGTGTGACTAAAGGTGAAGGAGCTGGGAGTAGTAAGGTAGTGCACAGAAGAAGCAGTGCTGGTGTGAGCAGTCACTTGTGAGGGTCAGTTTTGGAGCAGGGTTAGCTGGGGTGTCCCCGTTCTGTGGCCATAGCTCCCGATGCGTGCGCTCTTGCCAGCAAGGGTCAGTCAGCTTATGTGGGGCTTTCTGACTCCTAGGCTGCTTAGTGCTCACCCTGGAAAGTTGGTGAAATATTCTCCTCCTTGAGGGAAGGATTCCATTTCCAGGAGGACCCCAGTCCTCAGCTTGAGTTCCCAGAGAGAACAACTTTTGTCTGTAGTCAGTCCAGCTGACTCCTGGCTGTGAGGAACTCAGGCTATTACTTACCCAGGAAGGAATCTTCTACAACTGGAGTAATAAGCATTGCTGGCAATACCTTTGGATCATTATCTGCCTGGCCTGGGGACAGTTCTGCTACTGACTGATTGACTGAGCTGGTCAGTTGAGGGCTTTGAGAGCTAGCCAGCTGACCAAAAATGCCTACTAAGAGTAACAAGTCACTGTAACCCACCAAGACTGCTGGTACCTGTGTTATGTTGGAATATGGCACTCTGAAATACCATTTGAGAAACCCACCAGAATATCCCAAGGCCCTGAAGGCAGGTGGCCAGTCTTCTCTTCAGTAGGGGAAATCCTTCCCAAAGCCTGGACCAAACTGAGTAAAGATTTCTACATTAAACTCTGTTTGAGGTTTCTTTCAGAGACTGAATATTTAATTTTACAGGTGTCTGGATGCCACTGATCTAAGCTAGCTGATCTCAGCATGGGGCTAAAACATGGCAGGGGTGCTACTGTAATGCACAGTTTGGCTTCAGCAGCTAAAATTCTGCACATCTCCCCTGACAAGTCATGGCTGATCTCCTACAAAACAGATTCCTGAATCTCCCCGCCTCTGTGCAATTCCAAGGATATCAGTCCTCAGCAAGCCCTGTTGCCATACACACACCCCGTGTGCTACTGGGCAGCAAACAGTGGGAGGAAAGACACTGATTTTGAGACAGTCTTTTCTTCCATCATTTCCTCACAAGAACCCATAAGTCACCTTTGGATGTCCCTTGTCCTCCGTAAGGGTGGCAGAAAGGGAGGGGCGAGGGCACCCTCTTGGGGGGTGTCATTGTGGTTAGAGCCATTTCATCTTTGTGTTGTGTGTAATGAAATTGTGTGAGGCGCTCATTCTCTGCAGGAGGGGCAGGGGCAGCATTCAGCCTCTTCCTCTCTGAAAATGCTGGTTTCCAAGAGTGATGACAGTGGCTGGGCAAGCCCTTTGTCTCCAGTGCCACAGCAGACAGTCACACTGCTTGATCTGCAGGAAATAAGACTGCTTCATTCATCTGTTTGCTTATCCCCTCTGAAACACACTGTGTTTTATTTCAGTCCAGAGATGGTAATTTATGGAGGGATAAATTTGCTTTAATTAATCTCTGCAAAGACCCCCTTTTTTCTTTCATTGTGCAACAGAAAAATGAAGTTTCCACTGAAAGAGACTCAGTGTATTTTCAGAAATTAAGATAAATTGATACATTCATCTGTGGCTGATAGATTTAATAATTCTGCTGGAATTGCAAGAATAGAAGGTTTGTTCATAGAATTTATGAAGCTATGACATTTCCTGGCGAGCTTGGAGCTACGTTTTTACCTTTAGAAGCAGACTGAGATTTTGTAGTTAAAGGTGCACTGTCAAATAATTTAAAGCTCTGGCTTTAGGCGTGGGGTACTCACTTTCACATTATTTATTATCTCATGGGAATTCAGATTCTAAGCGTGCCAGATTTACAGCCTAGCTTTAACAAAGAATCCATTCCTGTCCCTGGGTGCTGTGGGTGCAGGTGCTCTTCTGTACTGCTGGTCTGTGATCCATTGCATTGGATCTGGCTTTCTGGAGCCTCGCCAGGAGTACAGGGCTTTTTGGGGGGTTATTTTGTGTTTTGGGGTTTTTTTCCTTAAGCATATTCTTTTTTTGGCCATTCATGGACTGTGCTTGGCTGGTTTTGCCTTTATTTTAAAATCCAGGGCTCTGTTGCTGAGAGACTGGAAATAAACAAGTTTATTTAGGAGCCTCTTGCCTTTCTTTTTGGAAATCATACATATTTCTGTTATCAGCTGGCTCTGCTTCCTTCTGAGCAGAAATTTTCAAGCAAGGCAACAGAGAAAGCATCAGTGTTTACCACCTCAGAAAACATTTAGCTAGAGGGCGGATCAAACTCTAGAAGCCTTGCACCTTGTATGAAATATGTACATTAAACATCACTAGGAAACATTGCATGTAGGAGGGAGAAAAGAATTTAGGTGAACTTTCTAACCTTAACTGCTGGTTTGTAGTTTTCTGGGTCTTACCAATCCCTTAAAACAGAAATTTCTAGTTTAGAAGTGAAGGAGTTGATCTGTCCATTCCATATTCAAGCAGAAAACAGGCACTGCTTCCTTCTCCTGACCTGTGTGTATCCAGAGCAGCTCAGTGCCTCTAAGCCAGCTCTGCTGCAGCTCAGGGTGTGCCTGTTTGGGGTCACCCCAGACACAACAGGCAGATCACAACCTCCAGTGGTAGTTACAGGTGAATTCCCAGCTGCTGACCTTGGAGTGTGTTCCTGTATTTTGGGAAAAGGGTAAACAAACGTTCACAGCTGTCTCTGTGGGACGTTTGTCACCTTTCCTTTCTTCTGCCTCATGGTTCCTCTGCTCTGCGGACTTCACTGAGGTGGGGTTTTTTGCTCTTTTGGAGTCACTTCCTTATCTCTCCTCTCTTACAGTTTTTCCTGGTCTTCTTTATCTTTCTGATTGTGTGAACAAAACTGAATGCTTTACCCAAAGTTACAGTAGGCCTTTCCTGTTCCAAACACAATTTAATAGCTGCCTACGTAACCGCTTCCTTTTTTGTGACATAAATGCATTTAATTTGGAGCAGTATGTGTGAAGCATTTAAACTGTTCCTTCCTGCAAGCGCTACTTTAAGCTACTGTAAGCCTACAGCACTTATCTACGCTCCGTTTTATTTGAGATGGTGTTGCCTCTTTTCCAGTATTTTTGTGGCTTCTATTCTGTTTGGCTTACATAATCTTCACTAAACTGCTTCATGCCTCTCTTCCATAAATATATAGTCTCTGATTTTTTTGGTTATGGGGAAACAGAAGAGTAAAAAGGGATGTCTCTTGATTTGTATAGGCATAAATATAGTTGTACTTTGTATCTCAGATCTGAGTGGTGTGGTTCCCAGTCCTTTAATTGCACACTGTACTTGAAGAGCAAAGAATGAGAATCCAGAATGTCCCTCGCTAGATGATAAATCATTTCCATTCTAGAAACATTTGTCTTGTAATTTGAAGATTGAAAAGCCTTCATAAAATGCAAAGGGCTCAGTGCAAACTAGCCAGATTGACAGTTGCCCTGGAAAGAACACTTAAAGGGGAGATAAAAGAGCTGGTCAGTACTTGTGGTCTTCACTTCTTGTGTTAGCAATAGGAAGAGAGCCATTGCACTTATTCTGGTGATTGTAGGTCATTGCATTTTTGTAGATCATTTTCCCAAACCATCAGCGTGGATTGCTTCTGATTTCCACAGCACAAAACATGTTCCATGTTTTCCAACAAATCCAAGTGCTGCATATCTCCTCTTCCCATGTCTAATGCCTGCATCTCCTTTGCCCCATGCCAGCAGCACGTTTCTGATTCCCATTTTGCCACTGGGCTCTGGCAGGTGTGTAGTTCGCGTGCAGCTGCCCAGGGATCCCTTCTGACAGCATTGCTACTTGTGTTGCTGAAGTTAGTGCTCATTGTGAGCCTGCACTGCTTATTCCAGGCACATACTCACGCCACTCTCCAGCAGCTCACGTTTGCCCACACTGGAACAGGCAGGGCATTCTGCTGCTTTTTTTGTGGGGTTTTTTTTAGCCAGCACATGCTGCTTAATTCTAAGGCTCTCAGCTGCAGTACAGGGTGGCTTCTCTCTCCCTTCCTATCTGGTGATACACAGATCAGTTTCAGACCATTGACTTGAATTTTTTGCCTCTGTTCACCCTCTGCTTGGTTCAGGTTCCTGAGCAGCCTCCCACCAAGCAGCAGCAGGGAAGTGCTCCCCTCCACTCCCTGAAATTTATTATTAGAAAGTGCTGTCAGTACTCTCAAACGCTCCAGACAGTGAGGAGGGGCTGTACTGGTGTGTGGTGTGTGAGAAGGTGCTGTGCAAACACATGAATCCCAGTGCCTCACGAGCTACCTTAATCTCTCAGAGAGCACCAAGTCCCAGCAGCAAGAACAGCTGATGCTTCCAGTATAGAGGATTACAATTTTCCTGAATTATTGCCCTTGCTTTCATCCTTTCACCTACTTTGTTATGCAGACAACCGCCATGACTTATCCTCTGTGTCCTTTTCTTCCCACCTTTCAGTGTGTGCTCACACAACCAGCCAGCTGCTCTCTGTTGGTCCATCCCATGGTCTTCATTTCTGTTTTGTCTTGCAGAAGCAGCTTTATTTTCAAGGCTTAACTATCCTTTGTGTTTTTTCCCTCTCTTGGGAAGCACTGGCTCATTATGGTGCAGTCTTTGGAAACCATAAACCTTGTATAGCCAGATAATTTGTGTTCACACACCAACTGCAGCATTGTATTGTGTGTTTGAGAGGAGAGGTTCAGCTGTCTTACCTGACAATGTTTTCTGAAATTGCAGAAAGGGAATTGGATCAGCATAACATTCCCATGTAGAGAATAGGTGGCATATTATCTGCTGCTTTCATAGCATACTGACTGAATCAAAGGCTCTGGAGTCGCTTTATGAATATGGAGTTACAGCTCTCCAGGCCGCTGGGAAGATGGAAGCAATATCACCGGTGTTATTTTATTTCCCTTGTGTGGTTTTTATTATTAGGGTGAGTTTGTGGCCTTAGCTAAATCTGCTCAGTGTGCCCGTTGACCTCAGAATAGACAGGTTTTCTCTTAATTCCAGCAGATGTGTCAGCTGCTGGATTCCAAGCCCAAAATGAAGATTGGCAAAATTGTGCCTGAGGAGGAAGAGAAATTTCCTGTTCTCTCTTGATGAGATCTGATTAGATTATTGTGAGAAGCACTGTCTGCCTGACCAGCTTTAATTCTTGTTCTTACGGCATAAATGGCTGCTTGAAATCAGGTGCAAGTTCAGGCTCTGACGTTTTCTGTCATGTCAGCTGGGGAGTGAGGCACGATCTGTAAAACAAGCAGAAGAAACTGGCTCCCGTGGCCTAAGGAGAAGGCAGTAAGTGACAGTGTTGTGGGGAAGGCACGAGGTGCTGCCCCACAGCCCAGCACCGTTTCAGCTGTCTGACAGCGCGGTATTTTTAGCAGTGTACGCTCTGGTGTGTCATGCCTGGGAACTGTGCTCTTGTTTAAAAACAACCAAATATCAGTAACTGAGTGGAAGTGTTCCCTCAGCTAGCACACAGCTATTTTGGGTTTGCTTCCCTTGCAGTTACTCCTTGACAGACCCTTGGATGTGATTCCCTGACCTTTAGCTCTGGCTTTCTAATGCTTTTGTTAGCTGTGTTTTACCAATGCATATCACGCTCTTTCCCTCTCCCCCTTCTTCCAGTTGTATAGATAAGGACTGGTAATTGTCTTTATGGAGGTTGTAATGAGTTCTGTCACCACACAAAGCAGCTCACTAATAAAATAAATCAAAGCAGCAACGAATGAATGGAAAGCATGCCTTTAAAATTAGATTTGTAGTGCGGGTGCCATACTGTCACTTGCAGCGTGAGGCAATGTTAAAAAGGCACAGAGGTGGCAAAGTACCTTGAAAGGGTCACTGAGCTCTGCTAGTAGGGATTAGGAAGCTTTCCATTGCCTCCATTGCAGCATCGTTTGGAAATAAATATTTTAAAGCGTGATCAGGAAAAGAGCAAGTCAAACTGATGTTAGGTTTTACTCATTAAGCAACTGAGTTAAGTAGCTTTTCTGATCACTTCATTGCATGTGTTCATGTAATGTTGTCTTTTATGCCTGGAGTCTTGTACCAGGTTGGAGCTCCTGGCCCCTCAGTTCTGTCCCCTGCTGCCTCTCCAGCGTAGGTTCCATGGATCAGTGCTGTCTGGTACCACTTCAGCAGCTCTGCAGCACAAGGACAGCTCTCTCCTCTCCGGCTGTACCGACTGCTGGGCTCTGCTGCTCAGCTTACACAGGGACATCGTGTTCCAGAGAAGTGTGTTCATGGTGGCCTGGCTGAAAGCCTTTCCTTAGAGATGGGGCAGGTGAGGCATCCTGTGGGCAGGCAGCAAAGAAAACAGGCTGGTGTTTGCAGCCAGGCTTGTGTTACACTAAAATGCAGCTGCTGTGAACCCCTCAGGCTTCTTGCTGCAGGGTGCAGTGCAGGGTAGTGCAGGTTATTGAGGAGTGTGTGTGTCTGTGCAACGGAGCTCTGGGCTTCTGCTGCTGCTCCTGCAGGATTTTACGGTTCCCAGCTCTGTTGCGGCTCTTACAGCCTTGCACAAACCTTTTCTGTCCTAGAAACACAAACCATGCCCAAATCCTTGTTTTCTCAGCTTATCTGTTAATTTCCTATCAGTGAAATCATGCTCTTGCCCTCTGCAGCCAAAAGCACAATTGCTGCAGAATAAGACTCATTTCTAATTCCATAAGAAACTTCACAGAAGCTGAGTGCTAGTTTCTTTTCCATCTCTTCTGCACCAGCCTCTTAGGACACAGCAGGGACAAAAGGAATGAAATTCTGTAGAAGGAGTGTTTGTCAATTTTCTTCTTGTCTCTCTCACCATAACGACATGTAATTAAGTACCTTGAACTTTAGAAGTTGCCTGTGAAAAATATTTCTCTAACTGCGAGCAACCAACCTCCATTAAGTTATACACAGTCAGCAAATGACTGTAATTATTGGGGCCAGCAGACAGAACTGAAACTCCAGAGGACTTTAGTGTCAGAGCTAATAATTATGCAGCAGCCTTGGCCAAATATTTCTCTTCTGAGCTAAGTATTTAATATTGTCGCTGTAGAATATTAATGGAATTGCCTGCTATGTGTGAAGCTGTTGACTAAGCTCATTGTACAGTGAACTCAAATTAGCCCCAGTGAACGGGGAGATCAAGAGCACTGCACCAGCCTGCCCAAAATCCGTGGCCTTCGGGGCATTCCCACGGGATCCGGGGTAAAATAGAAGGGTAAAGGCAGTGCCTCGCTTCAGGAATTCAGAAAGTCATTTATTTGGCATTCTAAAGGGTGCTTTTTCTTTAAGTATTGATTTGATATTTCTGTGAAGCACACAAATATTTCTTAAACCTAATGAAGTAGATTGGCTGGTTTAGAAAACATCTCCTGTTGTTTCACTTGGACAAAATTACCGCACCCATGCTATAAATAAAGATAAAAGAAAGTTGTTGCAGAGCGCTGGCACAAAGTGAAATCTTCCCAGATGTGGAAGAAAGCTTTTGGGCTCAGTCTAGACATTAACCAAGCATCAAGGTAGTCATCTCCAACTAGTTGTGTGTTCTAGTGACTTCCTGAGGGCTTTTTTAAAGCTATTTATGTGTTCACCAGGCAGAGATTTCCACTTAATTGTAAGGCTGCAAAAGCAATGAATGAATGTCAGCAATGAAACCATAAAAGAGCAGTGATAACCACGGGAAAAAGTAGCAGTTTCTTCTGATTTCTGGCACTTGAACAGGCTCATGAATTCCCTGGAGCCTTTTGCATAACACATGACCACCTGTACTAGGGAGATGGCCTCCCTTTTATAGCCTCATTACACAACCTACACCCAGGGTTTTTTACGGCAGCCCAGTTTAACTATTGTGGTTACTATTGCTGTAATAACATATATCAGTTTAAAGCGAGGTGTGTGCTGTTTTCTCAGTGCTCAGATTTTTTTCCCTGTTCTTTTCTGTACAGAAGGCTTGAGAGCACTTGTGCTAAATCAAGGCTTGCTGCATGGCTCTAAGCGGGTAGTTATAGGATTTGGGACTAAGGCAAGGAGGGGAGGGGATTTGGGAAGAGTGTACTTTAATGTAAAAATCTGGGTCAAGTTTTTTTATTACTTGAAAGTCTTTTTTTTTTCATTTTCCTTCATAAAGCCAAAATTGAATGTGTTTCTCCGCTGTTCCACAGGTATGGATGTGTGGAGGTCGCATGGAGGACATCCCTTGCTCTAGAGTTGGTCATATCTACAGGAAATATGTTCCATACAAGGTTCCCACAGGAGTCAGCCTGGCAAGAGTAAGTGGCAATGGCATTCCCCATAACAGTAGTCTGACTGCAGCGTGACCTTGCTGTTGTCTACTCTCACCGCACAATGAGAGGCAAATGTAGGGGTTTTTGTCTGTAATTTGCACGAGGGCAGTGCAAGTTGAGCAGTTGTGCAGTGCTGCATGTGTAGCACAAAGGGAAGAGAGCCCAGGGAGCTGCAGATGTGTGTGTGAACAGCTGCCACGCTCCTGACATCAGCCACTGCTGGGTGCTGGGCAGGGACTTTGTGATCAGGCGCTGGCTATAAAAACAAGATATGGCTTTATTTGTATAATACTTGTCATTTTATAGCTGTGCTCTCCAAGAGCAGCAGGCTTCAGCATGGTGATTGGTTTTGGTGATTGAAAGACCTCTCAACTTCAAGCATCACAGACCACTGAATGGGCAAGCTGTAATTTTCCACAATGGAATGTTCGGTGCCATCTTATTTCTTAATCTAGTGTAGCCCAAAGAAGAAAGAGCTTTCGCCTATCCTGCACTGGGTTTCTCCAGCTAATTTTCAAATTGAGGAGGGATTGCATTGCCCTCTGGTGGGAGAAAAAAATCATAGGAGCAGGAAGGCTGCAAAACTAAAAACCTCAGAGAGGTGCCCTGCTTTTCTGAAGTCTTAGGGCTTGCACAGTGTTACAGTGCTTCCCAGTTTAATGGCATCGCCCCAGTTATAGATTTGGATTTATTCCTCAGCCCAGCAATGACCTGTCAGAGCGACAGAGCACTCTCCTGTCTGTGCTATCTCCTCAGGAGGGAGCTGTATTTCTTTTGATTCAATATTTGGCTCTTATGTACTCCTGCAGTGCTGGAAGGAGACAGCAGAGAGATAGGGAAGGCTGTTTCTTGGCATCTTAACAGACACCTTGAGGTAAACACCTGCTCCTGTTACGTGGAGGCTGCATTTGGAGTAGGATCAGCCCACTGCTCACTCTTAGCTTCCTAATTTTTTCGGTAGTAAATGATCACTGCTGGACTGAGCAGCTGCATGCAAGGAGTCACAACTGCACATGGCACATTACTGAGGGTCATCAAGAATGTGCCTGATGCTGCCAGAGAACAGCCCAAGGTCCAGCACTCAAGGGTGCTGTGACAAGCAGGTTGTCTTGAGAGGGTGGTGTTTGTTGCTGTCTTGGAGTTGCACAGGGGATTAAGCTTTACAGTAATACATGAAATGTGCTGCTGCCACGAGGTAAAACCCCTTGCTTCTGTTCTGAAGGGTCATCACCTAAAAGCTCCGTATTCCTGAGGTATCTTGGAGTTTTTCCCAAGAAAATGGAAAAATAGTGCTAAGAAAGAGTATTGTGAACTGAAGCTTTTCAGAAGGGAGTACTGCAAATCCCATTCCTAGATGGATATAAAAGATGCAATAAGAAGGATTTAAGAAAGAAGCTTTTTGTCAGAAGCCTTTGAATGTCCAGCGGTATTTACCAGCATCATGTTCTGACTAGCTTCCTTACAGAAAAAAAAGGAAAAAAAAACAACTTTTGATTAATGTTGTTTTCCTTAGCCGCAAGGAGCTAGATATAATGGCCAAGTGCCAGGATTCTGTTTTGACCTCAACTCAAAATATCTTTCTAAAAGTCCCTTGGAACTAGAGAGTAATAAAAATAATCTTTGTCCTGAAGCTGGAGAGAAAGAGTGGATGTGAATGAAAATCCTTTCTGAGCAAAAACATGGGAGCTGCTCTGAATGCTACCGGTGGTTTGTGCAGCACTCTCAGGTGGTTCCCCCTCTCGTTCTCCCCCACAGAACCTGAAGCGGGTGGCTGAGGTGTGGATGGATGAATACGCAGAGTACATTTACCAGCGCAGACCCGAGTACCGGCACCTCTCCGCGGGCGACGTCGCCGCTCAGAAGGAGCTTCGCAACAACCTCAACTGCAAAAGCTTCAAGTGGTTCATGAGCGAGGTTGCCTGGGACTTGCCAAAGTTCTACCCACCAGTGGAGCCTCCAGCAGCTGCCTGGGGAGAGGCAAGTTTGTGCTGTGACATCTGCAGTGGGCAGACAGGCTGCGGTTTGGTTTTTTAAGGTTGCCCGTGTGCCTCAGTTGCTGTGGGTGAGGTGCGAGCGAGTGTTTAAAGATCTGTTGATGTTTCAAAACCCAAAACTCCTCTACCATTGCATTGGCCTGATCAAAGCAGGCAGTTGGGCAGGCAGCTGCTTCTATTAGTGCACAGCTCCAACGAGAATAGAGACTTGGCTTGTTCTGCATGTTGTGTATTTAGTAGAAAGCAGAATGTGCCAGAGGGAGGAAATGGGAGAGGCAGCAGCTGAGCAATAGTGAAATCTTGTATTTCCAAAGGGCTTCACAACTCTGTTGAGCTACTCTTGTCCTTAGCTTTCCCGTGTGAAAGGCAGGAAAACCATCCGTATTTCTAAAAGTCAGCTGTGTTCTGGGAATAGAATCACCCCAGGAGTGAGGCTGTGAATTGTTACACACAACTCTCATGGCTGAGTGTTTTGGGTCGCTTAAAGAATTGCTGGCAAAGGTGTCAGCAAAAGCAGGTGTAATATAAAAGTGAAAGCATGACAAAGTTTATTGGTAAGGTTCACTCTATTGCTTTCTAGAGGGTTAAAGCACACGGAGAAAAAGCAAACTAAAATCAATCAATCTAAAATTGAAACCAACCAGAAATTACCTGTGTGAAGACTGGAGATGGAAAAGGGTAAGCATAAAAAAGAATAAGGGAGATCCTCCTGTGGAGTCACAAGGTTCAGAGTGGACCCCCTTACTAAACTTAGCTCTGAACTCAAATAGTTTAAGCCTAATGGTTTAACAGCACTTAAAATTAACAGCACTTAATGTNGTGTCAGCAAAAGCAGGTGTAATATAAAAGTGAAAGCATGACAAAGTTTATTGGTAAGGTTCACTCTATTGCTTTCTAGAGGGTTAAAGCACACGGAGAAAAAGCAAACTAAAATCAATCAATCTAAAATTGAAACCAACCAGAAATTACCTGTGTGAAGACTGGAGATGGAAAAGGGTAAGCATAAAAAAGAATAAGGGAGATCCTCCTGTGGAGTCACAAGGTTCAGAGTGGACCCCCTTACTAAACTTAGCTCTGAACTCAAATAGTTTAAGCCTAATGGTTTAACAGCACTTAAAATTAACAGCACTTAATGTATAGCTTAAGTTAAACAATTTAACAAAAGATTCATGTAGCATTCACTCTAGCACAACAGTAACTCACAAATGTAACGTACTTAAGAATCCAGAAGAGCAACATTCATTNGTTAAAGCACACGGAGAAAAAGCAAACTAAAATCAATCAATCTAAAATTGAAACCAACCAGAAATTACCTGTGTGAAGACTGGAGATGGAAAAGGGTAAGCATAAAAAAGAATAAGGGAGATCCTCCTGTGGAGTCACAAGGTTCAGAGTGGACCCCCTTACTAAACTTAGCTCTGAACTCAAATAGTTTAAGCCTAATGGTTTAACAGCACTTAAAATTAACAGCACTTAATGTATAGCTTAAGTTAAACAATTTAACAAAAGATTCATGTAGCATTCACTCTAGCACAACAGTAACTCACAAATGTAACGTACTTAAGAATCCAGAAGAGCAACATTCATTGTACATTTGCTGTAGCATATTCACAGTGGCACAGACCTACGGGAGGACGTACAAGGTATAGACATGTGAAAAATGGCACCACCAGACAACCCAGCCCACAGTGGGCTCTGCAGTCCTGTCACTGGTGGGTTTTGCTGTGTGCTGGAGGTACAGCTGGCAGTGGGCCCCATTTTGAGTTCTGTACTTTCTTCCAGCTGTAACCAGCCAGCTCAGACTCACAGTTAAGTGAGGAATCTTTAAAACTAACTTCATACAAATACTGCTGCAATTTGAGACAATTTGAGCCTTCTTTCCTGGTAGGAGATTCAGTGACTAATTTACTATTTCAGATACGCAATGTGGGAACTGGACTGTGTGTGGATACTAAGCATGGAGCCCTGGGATCCCCACTGAGGCTGGAAAACTGCGTGAAGGACAGAGGAGAGGCAGCATGGAACAACGTGCAGGTAACAATCCCATAAATCATTGGCCCCCAAATCTGGGGAGGGAGAGGTTCCAAGGACCAATGTTTAAGGAAGGCCATTTAGAGCTGTCAGATGCACCCCAAGGCTGTGGTACAGGATGTGGCTTGTGCTTGTGGCACAGGGGGGTCTGGAGCGTGGCAGACTGCAGAGCTTTTACCTCTGCTTTGAAGTTCTCAGAGCGAACAAAAGAAATGACAAGAAAACAGGGTGCTAAAACAATAAACCAGTAACAAGGCATCTGTAATATGTAACAAAGTGAATATTAACTTCAAAGGTTGTGCTGAAAGAAGTGATAGAAGAGCATCATGCATATTAATGAACCTGCAGGAGCATTCAATAACTGTTCACTATCATCCTCCTGACAGGAGGCAAATGCATTATAAACACCCAACCATTGCTGGAGAGATGAAACCAGCCAGGTTATAGATTCACCCTCTCAACATATGAGGTGCCAGAAACGACAGCTTTATTGTAACAGAAGGGAGGAAAATATTAGTTTGTCTAAACTGTAGCAGCTGAGCTGAGAAAGGATCAAGAAAACAATGCCTCTATTACAGAGCCATGCATAACTCTTCAGGGAATGGCTTCAGTAGTAGGAGACAGAGGGTTGTTGCATATCAATTTGATGCGTGAAAAATAGAAACAAAACCAATTTACTCAGGCACAGTCCAAAACTAAGCCTCTGTTGTGTCAGGAGGATCTTGAAAATTAGTTTTGGCTTATGTTTAGGAAGAGAATGCGGTTTGAACTTCTGAGTAGCGTTGAGCCTAAATGATTGTGGTAATTTCTCTCTCAAGAGGGATTTAAAAGACAGCCAAGAACAAAGTAGTTTCTTTGTGCAAAAGTTTTGGCCACACTGCTTCAAATAGCAGCACTCTGGTCATTACTTGCCTTTCTGACTGCCCCATGAGAGATCTCTGAGGAGAACCATTCCTCCAGCTGACTCCAAAGGAGCCTCCAGAACAGCCTTTTCCTTAGGGACTGAAAGGGAGGCATGCTGGCTGGCAGCCCTGCAGAACCACATGGGCTAGTGCTGGCCACAGAGGACACTTTTATAGAGGCACTGCATTGCCAGGCATAGGTTGTGCTCAGTTACTGCAGTTAAAAGTCTTCCTCTGCTCTGTAGAGTCCCTCCTTCATTTCACCTGAGAGTGCTGAGTTCATTGCAGGGTCAGTAGAAGGGAGCATCAGGAAGCAATGCCCAAGTGTTTGCCCTTCCAGCACTCCTGTGGGCAGGGTAGGAAGCTGCGGCTCCTGGTCTCTTGTCCCAGAAGCGTGGACAATTTCTCAAGGTGACTGCAGGCTGCCTGTGCACACTTGGGTGTCCACTGCCAGCATTAACTCAGGGCTTCTGGAGCTCTCTGGCTTTTTTGCTGGCTGGGAAGGGCTGTAATTGGTCAGCTGCTCACTTAATCCTTGATGTATGTCTGCATTGCAGAGAGATCCAGGGCTGCTCTAGTACCCAGGCTGACCAGCATGGCTGGCTGCAGCAGCACAGTCTCATTTCACATGCTGTGTGACAGCTGTTACAGAGTCCCCTGGTCAGCAGTCCCTGTCCCCAGAGGTGGGAGGAGTTTTTCCTCTAGAAGATACTGTCCTTTCCCTGAAGCCATCCCCACCCTGTGGGCACAGGGAACAGCATTCTGTTGGTGAAAGTGTCATGCCCAGTACCAGCCATCCTGAGGGTGCTGTTTGTCCTGACAGGTATTCACCTTCAGCTGGAGAGAGGACATTCGTCCTGGGGATCCTCAGCATACCAAGAAGTTTTGTTTTGATGCCATTTCCCACAGCAGCCCTGTGACCCTCTATGACTGTCATGGAATGAAGGGGAACCAGCTCTGGAGATACCGAAAAGTGAGTCTGTGTGTGTGGGCATATTCTCATCTAAGGTGTCAAATTGCCTGAGGCACTTATGTTTCCTGAAAATGTCACCACTCGTGTTTTATTCCTTCTCTTCATGTAGCTGTAATAAGAGAATCTGCAGACAGCTTGTTGTTACTGTACCATTGATTAAAAAGAGGTGACTCCCCTGTTCCACTGGTTCGAAAGGTGACAGCCCCAGGGCTCCTGAGCAGGACGCTCTCTGTGCAGTGTCCCCACAGCTGGCAGGGAGGTGATGCAACACCCTTGTGTTTGCAAAGAGGTGTTCTGAGAGCTGGTTTGTTCTGAGCACTGCAGTGTCCTGCCAAAGGTAGATAAGGATTTATTCATCCTCCTACTAAACAATGCTATTGTGGGCCACAGGTAAGTAAATTCTTGTCTAAGTGCCCTGTCCTAGTCCTTGCAATCTGCTGGCACAGTGCCCCGGAGGGATGCAGCAGAATTCCAGCCTGGAGAGCCCATGGCTTCGGGTCATCTTTAGAGCTTCCCATTGCAGGTGTGGGGATTGTGCTGGATGCTGTTGAAAGGGGTGGGAATGGACCCAGACACTTGGCAATGAGTTAAGTGTGGAACAGATACACCCAAGCGACACAACAGCTCGCCTTGGTTTTTAAGACTTCTTTCTGTTGGTTTTAAAACAACTTTTCTTCTCCACTTAAGCAACCTCACATCAAATTTCTCTCCTCCAGGACAAGACCCTCTACCACCCAGTCAGCAGCAGCTGTATGGACTGCAGTGAGAGTGATCGAAAGATCTTTATGAATAGCTGCAATCCTTCATCTCCAACACAGCAGTGGATATTTGAACACACAAACTCAACCATCTTGGAAAAATTTAACAGAAATCTTGATCTTTAAAAGACTGAGAAAATATATATATATTTTACGATTATAGTTTTTACTGGGGAGGGTTACAAAAAAATTTTTTTAATACTTTTTTTTAAACACTTAATGAAGGTAAAAGGGAGAATCTCAGGAGAAGGTTAACTAGCAGGCCAGTCTTTATTGTGAAGATGCTGCATCCTTCTCTTCTGGGGATGGTGGTATTTTAAAGACTTTGCCGGAGCCACTTCTGTGCTGAGACCGAACAGAAACTCTGTTTTTAGAGGAGTCTGAATGTGTTTCAAATGGCTTTTTTTTTTCTACCTTTTTTGTTTTATTTCCCACTGGGGTCTGGTGTTAAATGATTTTGTTATCCAGGACCTTCCAGGACTTTTTGTAGCTGCTATACCACCCACTGAAGCATTCCCCCATAGGTGCTTTATCTTCCAAACTCTATATAAGTAAAATCTTGAAGACAAGATTTAAGCCTCCAATCAAAAAAAAAAAAAAAAAAGCCCATTATTGTAAAATGAAGTAAGTATTTTTTTTGCCCAGAACCAAATATATTTCGAGCAGGTTAAGTATTATTACTTTCCAAATCATAGCTCTGATGAAGGAATGAGCTCTAGTGGAAGTGCAGCCAAGTATTGGAAATATGGCTGTTGTTATTAGCCATGAGGAATCTGAGTTTCTGGTCCATTCACTTTGCAGTCAGTTTGTCACTCACTGTTGAATCTTCAAGGTGAAAGATTAGCAGAGGGTTTTTTAAATAATCACAGTTCTTACTGGTGAAGACTTTATGCTAAGAGCCTTTGGATAACAGTTTCCAAATTTGCCTCTTATAACCTTTTTAGCACAGACAGCTCCAGGATTTCTCCTGTTAAATCTACTGCGTGAAGACAATTTCCATTCTTCCTTTAGAGGTTTGAAGGCTAAGTTAATTTACAGTTGGTGTGAGCAGATTAATTCAGGATAATTAAGTCAGGGCTGAGATTAGCCATTGGTCCTTATCCATTTGTTCATCAGTCTGTAGTTTCTTGAGTCCTGTGGTCAGTAGAATTCTAGCCTTGTGGAAATGTGCTATTAATCTCTCCTCATTTCCCAGCACCCACAGCACTGTACAGTTTACTGTGACTGGAAATCTGTTTGCTTTAGCAGAGGTGTGGGACTGATGGACCCATTTTACTGGTACCCTCTCCCTTGTGCAGTCAGTGAGCAGTGCAAGGTGTTATCCTTCTGGTTTGGCTGTGGGATCTGCCAGACAGTGAACCAGGATTATCTCATCCCAGGAGCTGGAATGTATTGACACTAAAGAATGAATGGAGGACCATTGGTTCAAGTCTATCTGAAGCAAGTATTTTAAAAAATTCTGGTTTAAAATGAAGTTGTTGCAAAAACAGATTTACTAGTTCCCCTTACTTAGTCTTGTGCTGAAGGGAGCAGTGGCATTTTCTGGTAAAAGCTGTGAATGATGATGCAGTGAACCTCATGCACAAATGCTGTGTAAATTAGTGAACAGGATTCCTTGGCCAGGAATTGCCCAGCTCCTTGGTTTGTCTGCCTGCCTGTGGAGGGATGTTGTAAGAGTAGGTAGCATGCAGCCAGCTCTAGGGTGAAGAGGATAGGACCTGTGTGGGATGCTTGATGAGCATGGTTAATAGACAGCCCCACCTCAGAGAGGCAGGGAAGCTCTGCTCTGGGATGTCTCTCATGTGAAGGCAAGGAGATGCTTCCCTGGTGTCCCAAAACAGGCAGGATGGCTCCCTCTGCAGAGCTCCAGAAGCAAGAAGCCCTTTTGTTGCCAGCTGTAGGGTCGTGTCCCATGTTTCAGATGTGTTTGAGGCCATGCAGAGCTGTGCCTGGCAGCTGGGAGCAAAGAAGGACACAGCTGTCTGCCCCTTGAACTGTCCAGTGTGATGTATTGAGTAGGAGGCTCAGAATCATTTCCACCTCTCTCATCCACATAGGTGAGGCCATGTCTGACCTTTTCTGCCAACTTAGCTGGTCCATGCAGTCATGGAGAACAGGAAACATGGGCACTGCATTGCAGCTGGGACAGGCTTCCCAATTGTTGGTGTCTTAACATTTTGGAGTGAAGAAAAAAAAAGCCCTGGACTTCCCTTCTGACAGTTCTGTGGCAATATCGGATGGAAGTGAGACCAACATCAAGCAGAGTTGACACCTAATGTTCTCAGTTACTACAATATGTCTGTCATTAGGATCCCTTTTCATTTCTGTGGGAGACAGAGTCACCTTCCAGTGCTTTGTGTCTGACTGCTGCTTTCCTTAAGTTATTAATGCTCTCATTAGCTGAGTAGTGCTGACTGTGAAGCCACTAGATGGCCTGACTAGATGTCTTATGAATGTTTTAATGCCTGTGGAACAAGAAGCTGTTTGTCCATGAACAGTGCTAGTTTTTTATAACTGGGACACAATCAGCATATTCTATAAATGGACTGTAGGTTGTTCTGCTTGCAGGTTGCAGCTTTGTGTGTCTTAGTTTTCTAATGAGAGGATGAGCTTCTGTTTCTAAAATGCATGGCTTGCTTTGTACCTGGGCTCACCTTGTGAAGGGTGCCCTCGCTTGGCTGGCTGAACTCTTGCTTCAGAGAGAGCTGCAGCAATGAACAGGTCTTTTACCACTTGATGATCTTAATTTGGAGAGAAAGGTCAGCTCCTAGCAGCTTGCACCAAAAGATTAGGCAATAGTTGAGGCAATTCCTGTTTGACAACCCACCACCAGTACACAGAAACCGGAGCTTTAGTGTGAGTGGTTGTACTGGGTCCATCTCAGTGTGGTTGATCTGTTTTTTGAAGGTTTGGGATCTGAGTGTGGTAAGAGCCTCACAAATTCTGTACACTTCTGACTGGCTCATTGGGCTTTGAGCTATTCATTATTTGCATCAGCTATACTTTTCAGTACCCTAGAGGCTTTGTTGACTAATGCAAAGACTTAATATAGCCAACCATCCACTGATTGAGAAATATAAGCTGTATTTCATCATCTGCATCTTTAACTGAGCCTTTGCTGGGCAATCTGGTTAATTATTCCAATTACTTTTGGTTATTTGTAAGCAAAATTGCTAAAGCATGAATACATAATCAGATCTTCACATCTGCATGCAAGTCAAGACTGGAGATTAAATACCGGTGATTAACTAATGCCAAATACATGCTTTCATATTTTTCCCCCAAATGTATTGAAACACCCCTCTCTTTGTGGCTGCATAAGTTTTGCTGCTTTTAAGTATCAGAATCCCAGACAGCAGGGTGTGTGTTATGTTGCATAAAAATACTTTGATTTGCTCTTGAAGCTGTTGTTGATCTATACTGGTGCTAATCTCTAAGGCCTACAGACAGTAAATAGGTTTGGGGCTCTCATGTGTGCAAGGTGTCTTTTCTCATACCTAGGAAATTAACTTTCTTTTTCAAACCACAACAGAACGTGTGAGCCTTCCTGAAAGGGGAATACAGCATCATTAAAATAAAGATGTGCCTTTTTAAATGTAAATGTACAGCAAATGCTTAAACTTGAACCATTTCCTAGTGCCTTGCTGGACAAGAGAGGAGAGGGGAAGGGGTTGGGGATAAGGATATAAGAGAAAGCTTGATTCCTGCAGTGTTTGTGTGGGTTTGTTTTTTTTTTTTTAATGTCTGATTTTCAGTGCAAAATTTGTGTGACTGACAGTAATTCAGAAGCTCTTGGGTTCCCTCTGTTAAATCGATACTGTTAATGACTCTGGGGAGGTTTGTCACTCCTAACAGGAAGACTTGGAATGGTTGGCAGCTTCCTCTTGGTGCGCTGTAACAGCTGAAGCTGTGCTGGAGGATGTCTTGGTTAGCTGCTGGATGTTTCACCTCATGGGGAGGGCTCATGATTTCACTGGCATGCGGGATCCTGCATTTTATTTGTGATTTGCATCTAAGTATGCAAATCACAAATAGTCCCAAAAGCATATAAAATCTGTAGCAGAAGTGTCTTTCAGAAGAAGTTGATGCCTTCCATCACTGGGAAACTTTTTCAAGAGTGTGTTAAAATCTCTAATACAGAAGTAGCAAGAAAGCAATTTCTCAGCCTAACTTTCCTCATGGTTTGTTTTACAGCAGGTTGTGCACAGGGCTTTGCTTTCCTTTACTGGAGTGTTCCAGTCAGCAAAGTTTCCTTTTCCCTGCTGCACTAAGATCAGTGACCTGAGAGTCAAACAGGCACCACCAGCATTGCAGGAGCACAGCTCAGGGGCTGCTGCAGGGCTGTGACAGCAGCTCTGCTGCCTCACATCACCCAGGGGAGAGATCTCCTAATAGTCATACTGGGCACTTGTGGAACTGCCAGGTGAAAAGGGAGAAGATTTTTACTTTAAATTGTCTTTCAAGATACAGACAGGGACTTGAATTGATTGGAGAGAACAGCCAGCCTCTGGCAGTCAGCCTGTCATGCTTGCAGTCGAAAGAGCCCTGGTAAAGCCATGTCTGAAACAGCACGAGTACCTTGCATCCCACATCCACTCCCAACTGCTGGGGTTCATGGATACACTGGGTGGTTTCACAGGATACACAGCAAAGGGCTTGTGAGTCAGGAGCACTGGGTCCTGCTCCCAGGCTACCATGGCCTGTTACTTGATCGTCAGCAAGGAAAGTCTGTGTGCTGCAATTTCCCAGCTTGTGTAGGATTTACCTTTAAGTGCTTTATTTTCTGACCTAATGAGTGTTGAGTCCAGATTTTAAAACAAGCTGCAAATCCTCACCTGGTTCAAGTGGAGAGAGATGCAGTGGGTGGAGAATGGGAAATGAGATCTGAAATTGCCATCAGCATTCAACACAGACGTGTCAATTCATTTCATATTCCTCATTAACCAGTCAGATTGATTTACTCACATTATAAATTTGAAGTGTAACCGAAATAAGCTCACCTCCTGCTCTGATTGCTACTTTGTAGTGCCATGCTTTAGCTTGGAGAATCTGTATGGAACTAGGCAATGATAGGTCATGGAAACCCTAATAAAAACGCTGCGTCCATTTTTGACTCTGCCTCTGCTAGCTGAGTACACTCCTTAATTGACTGTATTTGAGCTTTCTTGATGCTTCTGTGTGACCCAAAAGGCTTCAAGGATTCCAGTAGTTGTGAGTGATTTGGGAGTTTTATATAAAGCCACTGAATCTATGTGGTCTTAAATATACTAGTTCAACTCAAGGAGAAAAGTCTTAATCCCAGGTAGTGAGCAAACAAATGTGAACTTCAACCACAAAACAAGATAAAAACTGATCAAGCTAACAGCCTGAAACCTTAGCCCTTATGATAACAGCAACAAATAGCTTTAGCCTCTAGGGTGGAGAAGGGAATTGGTTTCCAAATGCATTCTCTAGGATCTCGGTGATTAGGTCTAAGTTTGTCTGTACCTTGTACTGCATGCATTTTCTCTGTAAAACTGGATGGTGCCTCTTGAATCAGTGTGTATTTATTTTGTGCGTATTAGGACCAACAGCCTAATATCTGGGGGTGGTAAAGGACTTGTAGCACTTTAATGTAGTAGGTTTCATAAATTGGGAATCATTGATAGAATGCCTAGTGTTTTTAAAGTTGAATGGACTTCCTTTTATAATATATTTAAAATAAATTTTTAATGTGTTTTCTGAAAGCTGTGTATGCAGACATGACTGTCCCTACCTGTTTTGCTCCAGTGATTGATTTCTCTTCTACTTATGAGAATAAGCTCAGCTGCCCTGGTGTGGTTTTCCCCCAGCACAGGTTTCCTGTCACTCCATGCCCAGTGGTACAATCCTGAAGGAACTACGGCTTTAGTGGACAACTTGTGCCCAGGTAGGACACCCTTGGGGAACAGCAGCCATGGACTGTCCTTGGTAGACCACACTGGGAAGCACAGAGGAACAGAGAAAACCCAGCTGTGACTCTTCTTTCTCTATTTGCCTTGGGAGCAACTGCTGGGAGCTCCATCCCACACCTTGGTTTGCAGGGGAGGGCTTTAACAGCTCATGGCCTTGTTCGTGTTCTGATCTCCATGTGGGAAGAGCAGGCCCAGCCCAAGACAACAGAAGTGTATCAGCATTGCTCATGTTCCCAATAGGACCCTCAGTGCTTTCTGCTGTCACCATTTCTTCAGTGGCCTTCTCAATTCTCCTTTTTACTTAGCTCCATTGGGTGAAAAACAGTGGGGAAAAAATGGATGGAATACAAACTATGAAATGTGTGAAAATCTGTGTGTGGGAAAAGGAGCCATTCTGGAGGGACCAGCAAGGCATGACCCCCCCAGGGAAGACTGTGCTGTGATTCTTGGCCACGGGAACATTGCCCAGAGTAAGTATGTGCCAACAGCTGTGACAGTTTAAGCATTTTAGCAGGTTCAATATGTGCCACCCTAGAAAAGTGCTGAGGAGAGTGGGAGTCTGGGGGAAGGTGCCAGAACAGTGTTTTCATTGGCCCCTCCAAAGGTACTGAGAAAGGAAATGGTCTGATTTCTGATTATGAAAAGTTTAAAAAAACCTTCTTCCCAGGACATCTCCAGCAGCACAGACCGCTGGGAGAGAAGTATTTCTGTCCCAAGCCCCCCAGATAGCTCCACTAAAACAGTAAGTTCCAGATGACAGCTACACAACGGACTTATCTTCAGAGGGTAGTGCTGCTCCAGGTGAGATTTACAGGCCTGCACAGGTTCCCCTAATTTGATTAGAGTCTGACTGGGATGGCCAGGCTATTACTGCTTCAGAGGCACTAAAGCTGCCTGGGTACTGATGGGTTTATGAAACATTGTTTCTCACTTCATTGCAGCTCCCACAAAGAATTATTGGATCAGGTTAGTGATAGATACCTAATAAAGAATGTCTCTATGAGGCAGTTTATTTTGCAGCAAGCTTGTTCCAGACTAGCAGACTGTGAAATCTGGAGGTTCCCATGAGGATAAATACGCTGAAATAAACTGCAATTACAAAAACACTTCCATGCACTTTTTTATTTTGAAAGACTGAAAAAAAAAGAAGGTGTCATCGTGTTAGCCTGAGCAGGAGGTAATTAGCATTGAATTGGCAAACAGACAGTGACAAAAGCTGGGTTTTTCCTTCTAGTGAGCATTGCAAAAGGACTTAAAACCTTTTTATCTGCAGGGATGAGAGGTTGCAGCCCAAGATGAAATACAGTCTGATGGTCAGTACCAACCTGTTCTGGCACTTACGGTGCCTGTTTCTTCCCAAAATACAGTCAGGGAGCACCTGCACAATCACCACCTCAAGGGAACAGGAAGAAGTTCTGCTTGTTAGGGTCATGTTCCCTTTTATCTCCTTGCTTGCTGTTATTATGATCTGTCCCTACAGTCTGTGGTTTTGGCTTCCTGAGTGTCAAGATAATCCTTCTGCAAGATTTCCTCAGCCAGCCATTTGATTTTTATTGGCAATGTTAAGATAAAGCCAGAAAGCTTGTTATCAGCAGCTCTGAGATCTCTGTCAGCCTCTTGTTGTCTTCCTTTTCCCCAAAACAAGGGAATATCTGTATGGCTTTGCAAGGAGGGTATTACTTCAGGCAGGCAGATCCCAATCAGTTTGGCCTGGGGCTTTTATAAGCCGTGGTGTTTTGCTTTCTTAAAATCTCTTTGCTCTTTGCTAACTGCTTGTTTGGTCTGTGGGTAAAGTCATTTGTTTCCACCAGCTTCCCGTGAGAACGGCCGGCTCAGGGAGCGTGTCCCCAGGAGGGTGCACTGTGGTTTTCCGCTGGTCACATGCACAAACAGAAATTACTAATTGCCTGAGGGCACCCGCAGTAAAAGCCAAGGCAAGACACAGAACTGTTCAGGAGTATTAAGCCTCTGCCCTCCACATTTATTCTGAGGCTTGTTTGGTATTGCAAGGAGTGCCTGGAAAATACAGATTTTGGCTTTTCTCAGTCGTCTTGTGCAGAGCAGGCAGAACAGGGTGTCGGTGTTACTGTGGAGCAGCCTGAGCTGACGACCAAGGGCTTTAAGGAGTCTCTTTCTTGCAAAGGTATTTCGTGTGATTCAGCAGTTCACCCAGTGCTCACGCACATTGTTCCATGTGCAGGATTTCAGGCTTTGAAGTCATTTTAGTCTATAGAACCTTTCTTCTCTGTGCAGAAAGTCTTTTCTTCAGGAAGATGAAGTCCTTTTCCTTTTAGAGCTGCTCAGGCACCTCTGACAACAGCATTTGCTGTCTGGTGTTGCAGCAGTAACAGCATTTCCAGAAGTTACATCTTTTCTTCACAGATCAGTAGGAATTTCATTCGTTCTTCCCCCCCCCCCTTCTTTTTTTCTGCCCTTTTTTTTATTTTTTGAGGAGGTTTTGGGGTTGGGGTGGTTTTGGCTTTTTGGGGTTCTTCTTGGATTTTGTTTTGGATTTTTTTTTCACTGAAGATGAAAGAAATACGAAGCTTAAAGTCACATTGCTTTGAGAAACAGTTCTCCAGGTCCCATCTTTTCACTCTACCTGCCTTGTGATTAGGGTAAAGAGGAAAAAAAAAAAAAAAAAGAAATCTTGTTTCTTGTAACATAAAAAAATTACATCTCGGTCAGGAGCTCCTGCCTAGGTGACGACCCAAGAACAGGTATTTGTGGCTGTGCCGACCCGAGTTTTGTACGAGGGTCGGTGGGAGCCGCAGCTTCAGGTCTGTTACGGGTTCAGGTGTGTCACAGGAGCGGGGCCGGTGCAGCTGCGGGCGGCTGGAGGAACCCGCGGTCCCGTGGCTGCCGCGGTGTCCCGTGCGCGTCTCGGCAGCACGGGAAGCCCGAAGGCCGGCGGGGCAGCTTCCTCCGGGAGGTACCAGCCCGGCACCTGCTGAGCGGGGCAGGGACGGGCCGGGTCCCCTCAG
>VZTH01016797.1:8086-28098 GCA_013397815.1 Aleadryas rufinucha | reverse complement strand
TCCGCCCGGCGAGTTGAGCTCCCGGGCGGCCGGGGGGGTTGGCGGCGGCCCTGCGGGGGGGGGGGGCGGGGGGAGGGGCTGTATGCGGCACACACAGTGCCTCCGGACCGCGTTTTCCCATCCTCAGCGTTACAGCGCTCGGGAAGGGAAGGACGTGCCTGGGTGGACCCGGCTGTTCCCCGCGTGCAGAGCCGGCTTTTCCCTGTGGCACTGCCCGTCTGCTGGGGCATAACGTAGCTGAAGCGCTAAACCCCGTGTTTGGGAGGCAGGTGGTGTGCAGGGAAGCAAAGGAGCGAGCTGCCAGTGCTTCGGAGGCAGGAGTGCTGTTCCCATTGCGGTTTCGGGTTGGAAAGGCTGGTGCTGTCAGGTGAAAACAGCGCTGTGGTTGCTGCTTCAGTCAGGCGGCTCTGACGTTACTTCTTTAATTGGTAGGAATTGGTGTTGTAGTGAAGCAGGTTAAAAGCCGAGCTGGCGGTGCGATGTGCTATCTTTTCAGCAGGGCTTATTCGCACACAGAAGAGCCCGGTTTGCTGCCTAATGACATTAAGTGACAGCTGTCAGCTCGAAACAGAAACGGGTTGTTTGCCCAGCAGAGAAATAGACAGAGCAGAGCAGACCGTCAAGATCACAGAAGGAATTTCTCAGAAATGACTCGGTTAACGGAATTCAGCTCTGTACGCTTTTCTTACCTGATGTTTAAAGATCAAAACCACTGAAAACAAAGCAAAACAAAAAAAAAAAAAAAAAGGTGAAGTTTTGAGTCAGTCTGTTTGGCAGCTCCCCCAGTTGGTTGGGTCCCTTCTGCACAGCCGAAATGCATCGTGTCACGGGAAGCGAGTGACTCAATTTGAAATATATTCTTAAAAAATAGAGCGTTTCTCCCGGTTGCAGTCCTCAGTAGATTTGTCTAGTGGCGTAGTAATTTCTTGTATTTTAGAAATGAGTCTTTGTTGACAGATGCCAGGCTTTAGAAACAAAAAGGGGAGATCAGACTAATGAAGTCAGAACAAAGGGAAAGTGTAAAGCAGACTGCGTGGAGTGCTTTGGGATGTAGGGTGCCTGGGTTATCAGAAGATATTTTTGCCTTACAGATACCAAATGATTTTGATCATTTGAGGTTCTTTGTTTTGCTAACTCTAGTGAGATAATATTTGTTATAAGGGAGGTTCCATGGCTGAACAAGCAATAGGAAGGAGGTTATTCTGCATTTGATTTGATTGTTTTAATTGAGGTGATCAGCCCAACTTTTATTTCGTCAAGGTTTTGAAATACTTTGATTAATAATGCTCTGTACTATTCAAGCCAGAAAGTTCACAAGACTGGAATAGAATAATACATTTTTTGGTAGTTACCTGCTAGTAAGTCCCGAAATAAATGCACTTTCTCCAGACAAGCACCCATTTTTTTCCTGACATATGATTGCAGCCATAAAAAAGAAATATATCATCTGCAGAGGTTCAAGTTCAGCTGGAGCTTGAGTTCTTTGTTTTCTTTGCCTTTAGTCTTTGTAAGGTAAATTATTTCTAAATAAAGAATGTGATAGCAGGCCTGGGGTTTAAGATTAGAAATTCCTTAATGACAGTCTGTCACACCGGTCTTGAGGGATGCACCTGACGCTGGTGTCTGAGTGGCTGCTTTTGGATGCTGTTTCACAGTATCTTTTTTGATTGCTTTTTTCACCACTTCTGGTTCTTAGGTGAGACATCTGTATATTTGTGATTTTCACAAGAACTTCATTCAAAGTGTTCGGAACAAAAGGAAGAGGAAGACAAGCGATGATGGAGGTGACTCTCCTGAGCACGACACGGATGTTCCGGAGGTTCGTGGGCTGCTTTACCAGTTCTTAGCATGTTGAAGTTTTCCTTGGATGTTCTCATATATCAGAAAATATTTATATTTTAAATTGCAAGGCCACCGAAGTTGCTGTGGAGTTACTTTCACTTTCCAGGAAGAGTTTTTTGTAACGTGTGGTGTCCTAATTTTCTTCCTCATTCCCGTATGAGTTCCTTTGCCCATGTAAAATTTTCTATAAAAAGAGGTGTGATAAGGTAACTGCCCTGCTTCTTGTATGTACAGTTAAAATTGTATTTGATACTAATTTTTTTAAAAAGCTAAAAATAAGTTATTTTTTGTAGTGTCTGATGCCCCAACATAATTCTTTGTTACCTAGCGTGCTTCATTTACAAATACACTGCAGAATTCAATAGGTCACTCTCTTTGGGTATTTGATATCCAGGGATATTGAGGTGCTCCAGATATTTGCATATATGATGCTTTTTAGCACTGTTTGAAACTATCTTTAAATAGTTCATAGCACATTTTTATTTTCAGGAGATAGGCCTGGGGGAAGTTTTCTGTGATAGAGAACTCTAGAATAATCTCTTCTCTGTGCTATTGCGTGCTGCACTTGCTTCAATGATGTTTCTGGTACTGTTGACATGGCAAAAGTTGTGCAGAGGTGATGTTCAGAGAAGCAGAGCGTGGCCACGTCAGCAGAGCCCTCTGCTGGAAATGCCAGCCCTATTGGCAAAAAGCCTTTTATTTCTGAAAGAAAAAAAAAAAGCCACCAAGAGTCATTTTGCCAGCAAAGCTGTGTCTTGGTGCAAAGCTTGTGCACACACCGCCTGTGTGGAGGTGTTGAAAAATTAGCAAGTTTTTGGTATGGTGTTTTTTTTTAAGATAACCTGGCCTTTTGTTATCACTGTTCGTGTTTCGATTCTACAAGGTTCTCCCTCAAAACTTTCCTGTTCAAGCTTTGCAGTAGTTGCCAGGGTGATTGCTGAAGACCCAGTTGGCATCTAAAAATGTTGGTGCTGTAGAGCACACAGAGTGTTTGGTGACTGAAACCTGAGGGATGCACGTCACCCAGCTGAACAGAGAACTCTGCACCGTGTCAGTTTTAATGTCATTTTCCTCCCCGTTTTCAGCAGAGATTCTTTTTGTCTTTTAAACTTGGCATTTCCCACATGATCTTCATCTTCCCTGCTGCAACCTGGCCACCACCCCCTTTGCTTTTAAACTGTGCACTTCCTATTTAAGTATTTGAATTTCATTTCATCTCTGTACTCTGTTTTATGTCACAAGCCATTTGTTCAGTGCCTGCTAAATTGTTATTTCATGTGTGAGCTTTTTAAACCTTGTGGGAACAAAAGGTTCCCCTTTGCTTGGAGGTTGCAGAGGTGTAATTGAGAGCAGAAATTGGCCAGCAATTCTGTTGACAGCATGTGAACCAGAACAAAATTTTCTATTTCCCTGAGGCTATTTTGGTCCTTTAGCATTAACAAATACAAAATATACTTAGGTTTGTCAGTAAGACAAGCCAGTGTGGTTTTGAATGCAAGCAAGGAGAAGTCCTGTTGCGGAAAAAGTAGTTATTTTTAGATACTCTCAGATAAAATAACTACTCATAGAAGCTAAAGGTAGTGCTCATGCCCTCTTCTCTTCATCACTTCCAGGTTGACTTGTTCCAGCTCCAAGTGAACACCCTGCGACGTTACAAGAGACATTATAAGTTGCAGACTAGGCCTGGACTCAACAAGGCTCAGCTTGCAGAAGTAAGTGACGACAGCGGTGGTGTTATCTCTGTTAGGAGAAAACTTCTTATCTCCCCCGTTCAAGTGCACGTTTTGTGGACACTCACACCTGTGTGACTCATTGGTACAGACCGAGTGCTCTCTGAAAGGTTTCAGGGAATGATGCCAGCAGAAAGCTGCCTGCTTGCTTTCACCTGGGACAGGCTCAGAAGGCACGGGCGCTGGCTCTTGAAAGCCTGTTTTAGTAACTTGCTTGTCTCTGCTTCCTTTCCCACCCTTTTCATAGTCAAAATCAGTGCCCTTTAGGGAGCAGAAACAGGACCCCGTTTTCTGTGGCTTGGGGGTTATCTGGGGATGGGTGCTCAGCTGAAACTCAGACTTAACCCACTAGTAGTCTCTTTAAGTGCTCCTGTTAGTTTTCTTTCCTCACAGGCACTTGAACTCGTTGGAATTGCTTATTATTGAAGGCAGCATCACTGTCCATGGATTGAGATTCTTTATTTCCGTCCCTTGTCCTGATGATTCTGTGTTATAAAAGGCTTTTTTCTTAAGGGCCTCTGCTGCTTTCTCACCATATGGGCTCCTTGTTCAGAAAGAACTCTCTGTATCTCTGTGTTATTTGGGCGAGTTGTGCTTGCTGTGCTTGTGCTCTGCTCTCTTTCCTGACTTGATCTGAAGGCATGCTGTGGGAAAAATCGTCTCTAAACTTGAAAAAACTGTAGTAGTTACTGATTAGTAGTGAGGTTGATTTTGTAAGTTGTGGCTTTCACAACTGTCTGCCTAAAACTCTCTGGTTTGCTTTTACTTTGGCTTTAAAGAACAAAAACCTGACAGACAAAAAAAGTCAGCAAGACACTGTCTTTCTTTTCTTTGAAAGTCATCTAAGAAATGAATGTACAGAATATAGAGAACGTGCAGTGTAGGGCTTGTAGGAGTGAGTTGAACGAAGCAGGATGGGGTTGTTCCTCATTAGTAGTCGTGATTTGTCATATTCTAACTAACCAGTTCATAGTCTGTCAGCTGCCTCCTGCCATGAAGGACTGCCTGCTTAAGGAATTTACCATGAATGTACCCAAGAGGAAAGAAAAGATCAATTACTGTGCAGGCGGAAAATAAAGGGAGCCTAACTTAAAGTTGTCACACACTTCCCAGATTTCCCATGAAGCCTGAGCAGCTTTGACTCTTATGCTGGATCCTCATCCAGCTCCCATGCTTGAATCACTGCTGCCTGAGGCTCTTAAACTCCTCATGCTATCCCATGGTAAGGAAAACTCAAGCTTCCATAAATCTCCTTGGAGTGACTTACTGCTTAGCCTGCATCAAAATCCTATTCTGGATCTGTGTTGGGTACCAAAAAAGAGTTTCTTCCATGTGAGAAGCAGATCTTGTCCAGCTCCAACATGTTTTCTACATTCACTTTCTGAGGAAAAAGCAGCTAATGTTTCAGCTTATGCTATTGTCAGAGAGGGGTAGCCCTAACTAAACTCTAACCCTCCCATTGCAAATTCCGTGATGTTCCTTTTAGTGAAAACTTAAAAGAGTCCAAAGGAAAACGCTCTGGATAAAACTTGGCTACACCTGGTTCACACAGCAAAGTGCTGCAGTGTTTCTGATACTCTCCTTTAAAACACGGAGGTGCAGGGAAAACTTGCTCGCCAAATAATCTCAGCACGAAATGTCGCTGAGGAGAAGCTGTGCTGCTTTGGCAGGAGGACATTCTGGCTTCCAAATTCCTCTTGTAGGTTGGCTGCAAATACTGCTGACATAGCAAGGCTATGCTATGTTCATACACACATTGCAGCTGTAAAGAGAGAGGGAGGTAAATGAGGACTGACAGTTGGAATTGGTGCATGTTTCACTCAAAGGATAATGCGCTCAGTGGCCGTAAAATCGTTTTTGGAAAGTGAAGAGAAACCCTGTTCTGATTATTTCTAGTTTTTCATTCCAGCATTTCTGTTTCTTTACCTGTTGTCCTTCTAGACTGTCAGTCGTCATTTCAGGAATATTCCAGTGAATGAGAAAGAGACACTTGCATATTTCATCTACATGGTGAAGAACAACAAGAGCAGGCTGGACCAGAAATCAGAAGGCAGCAAGCAACTAGATTGAAGGTTAACAAGGCTTGGAATAAGAGGGATCTTGAAGGAACACGTGGTATTGTGCATTTTAGGTATATAAAAACTGTTAAAGTATATTGTAAATTTTTTTTTAAATGCAGTGTCTGGATGACAGAAAAAAATATAGACATTCTTATGAGGAGTATTTGAAAACATGTGCCCAGCATGTTTCCGAAGACTTCTTCCCCTCATTTCAAAGTCATATTGGAATAAAGAAATGAGGATAATGGGGAAACCAAATAAACCTGTAGAACTGTGGAGTTTGTCACCTTGGTATTTTAAACCATTTCTGGAAATCTACATCTCAGTGCAATTCAGATCCCAGGTGGAATTTTTTTCTCTGAATTCAGGCTGCATCACAAAGCACCATGCAGTTTATCTTGGTACAGGACTGGAAGAGCAGCAGAGATAAAATTCCTTACTGAGATGCATGAGTCAGAAGTTTGTCTGAAGCTTGCTGCTCACCTGCACATGCTCTGTCTTGCCTTGAGTCAGTGCTTCAAGTCCCAAACTTCTACAAATGCTCCAGCTCACCAGATCTACTCCAGTGAACGCTACTTCACCAATATGAAATTGATGTATTTTTTTTGCCATTTTTTCCTCCCAACCCCATCTGACACAGATGCCAACCAACTCTCTGCAGTCTCTTTTTCCAATTTCTTTTATTTAAGAACTCACTAATTAAATTTTCTGTAAGCATTTAAAAACTTCTGCATTTTTCTGAATGTGGTATTAAGGCAAACACAACCTATTTCTGGGTCTGATCATGTTGGTAAAAGTGATTATTTAATTAATTTATGCATATTTCAGTGATAGTAGATGAAACAATGGCTTGAGACATCGGTCTCTTAATTTCTGTGTCAGGTCAGTATCAGCCACAAGTGATGTGAATTTTATATTGAAGCTTTAGCAGGTGTCACAAAACTGCTGTGTGCATTCAGGGGCTCTGTTTAGTATAAAGCAGATTTATGGGTGAGACACCATAACCAGGGCAGTGATCTGACTGGAGCATTTCATGATACATTTCATCTCCCTTTGCAATGGGCAAGAAGCATCAAAGCATTTGCCTTTCATGAACATTACATGTGCTTTCATGAGAGCTGTGTGAGTGAGGGTGGCACACTGGTGCTCCCTGACTGGGCACTGTAGGAGGAGATCACCCTGATTTTGTTTAAAGCTGAGGTGTCCTTACAGATAATGCAGTGGTTATTTTGGCAAAAGGAGCTTGTAAAAGTGTTGGTTGTGACTGACTGTTCTCCAGTGACCTCAAATTCTCTTCAGGGGATCTCATGATTTAAAGCACTGCTCTGTTTCTTCGCTGTCCTGACCAGTGTCTCCATTCTGGTGTAAGATGCCAAGACTCCACATAGAGAGGATATTCTTAACAAGCCTTAAGCAACGAAATGAAGGGTAGAAAACTTAGGCTAGCATTTTGTAAATGGCAGGTTTTATTATTTCAAAACTGGATGAAGCTTTGTTGAAGAGCTAAACACACTGGTCATGGTCCCAGCTTTGTACTGCATTGTGTTTTGTAAGGCATGAAGGGTTCACTTAGTGAAGCTCTTGTTGAAGCTCTCCCAGAGTCTCTTTAAAATTCAAGTCACAGTTTAAAGCAAGTTGTTCACATCACTCTGAATTGCTTGCTAATACTCCAAAAACATGTTCAACGAACTTCAACATGTCTTAAGTCCTGTGTCATAGGCAGAAATACTCCATTATGGTACACGTCCCATTTGTGACATCTGGGGAGTCTGATTGTTTCAGCATTTCCTTGTTCGATTCCATATGGATTTTTAGAACATCGGACAAGAGAGAGGTTCAAGGAATGAGGAGAGGATGTCTTGTGTCGGTATTCCATGAATGTTTAAAAATTTCCTAATTGTGCTGGTCCTTTCCTTATTGAAAGGGTGGAGTAATTCCCACATCAGTCAACATGATCTGGCTTCTCTCGTTCAGGACAGATGGTTAGAAGGGTATGTTCTCTGACTGCATGTTAATCTCCAAAGTGCTCATGTAATCAGAGGATGTTACCAAGGGAAAATGAGTTTCTGAGTAGAGAAGGTTGTGCCTCATAGTGATTCTTCCCCTGTACTGGGCAGTGGTGAGGCCACACCTCGAGTGCTGTGTTCAGTTCTGGTCCCCCCAATTCAGGAAGGACATTGAGGTGCTGGACAGGTTCAGAGAAGGGAAACTAAGCTGGTGAAGGATCTGGAGAACAGGTCCTGTGAGGAATGGCTGGGGTTGTTCAGCCTGGAGAAGAGGAGGTTCAGGGGGCACCTTCTCACTCTCTGCAACTCCCTTGAGAGGAGGGTGGAGCCAGGTGGGGGTTGGCCTCTCCTCCCTGGCAACCAGGGACAGGACAAGGGGAAATGGCCTCAAACTGCACCAGGAAGGTTTAGGTTGGACATTTGGAGGAATTTCTTCACAGAAAGGGTGATTAAATATGGGAATGGGCTGCCCAGGGAGGTGGTGGAGTCGCTGTCCCTGGAGGTGTTTAAGGAAAGACTGGATGTGGCACTTGGTGCCATGGTCTAATTGACACGGTGGTGTTTGGTCATAGGTTGGACTCAATGATCTCAGAGGTCTTTTCCAACCTAATTGATTCTGTGATTCTGTGATTCTAGACCAAAACTGTAAAAATGTAGTTTGTTTGGGATTTTCTTTTTTTGTGGTTGTATTTTATTTTGTTTTATTTTTAAGAGTAAATAAATCTGTTGGGGTGTTTTAGTAGCCAGCAGCAAAATGATTCTTTTCAAGGAAATATGGTGGCAGGTTCCATCTGTTCAGGTGTATTCACTGGAATGCTTTTGTGCCGAGGTGGTATCCAGGAAACTTTTCTTTTTTTCCTGAAATAGTCAATTGATGTTAAATGTGATCCTTGTTGGTTTCACTTCTAAAGCAATTCTACTTTTTTGAAAAAAAATTCTTAGTGAAGTGTGATGATGAAGAGATGTTTACCAGCCATTAGCAGTTGTTTATAAGGTGGAAAGCTTGGAGGCAAGACACCAAAGAAACAGAAGAATCTTTGGCTGTCAGACCCCATGGCCTTATAAACCCCTTGCAAATGCCTTATTACCTTGTTCTCAACTTAGCTGAAGCAAAACACCTTGAGCAACAGAAAGCTGATGGTCTTGTTGGAAGGGTCAGCCACTTGCTGGCTCCCGTGCTATGAACTGAAACCACACGTCAATTCAGTAGCAATATCCATGTTCAGGGTGCCTGTGATTCTTGAAAAGCATTTAGTGTCTAATAACCAGAAAACGCAACAATGCAATTGTCGTTGTGTACGATACCGTGCTGTGTGTTCGACTCCTTATGCTGCATGCCAAGTACAAAAAAAAAAAAGACTTTCCAACTTTTTATTTTAAACGTCAAAGTAAATGTGTTTGAACCTCACACTTGTGAAGCCATGAGGTGGGACATTTTCTCAGCACTTTTAGATGGGACTTGTTGGAAAGGTGTAAGACCCAAATCGCTTTGGCTGGTATGATAAGAGATTTTTTTTTTTTGCATTTTGCTTTTCACAGATGGGCCTTAAATTCTGTCTAGCTTTGAACCATGGAGCACAAGCCTTGGGGGCATGGAGGATGACCAGATGTCATCTCCTATGTATAATAGTGGAAGCTTATTTCTTACAAGCCTGCATAGGTGACATTCACCCTGGGGCAGAGGAATCATCTCTGAAGGTCTCCAGCCATTATATAGCCTAATGCAATTCCATAGCCTAGCTCAATTCTCATTGCAGAGTTCCATTAACTTAATTAGAGTTCTGAATAGATCCAAAGCCATTAGTATGCAATCCAAATAATGCAGAAACATCTCTTCTGGGGTTAATTTCATCCTGTATGGTGACCCTCTGCTCACTTCAAGGGAACAAGAAGAAATCATTGCTGGTAGTTATTGGCTTGAGCTCAACTCAGGGGAGTTGGAAGCATGCAAAGACTCGAGTCAGTAGCAACCTGATGGCTGAAAAGTGCAAATACATCCAAGGAGGCTCTGTTAGAATGCAGTTTTCAAAATTTCTGAATCTGAAAGATTATTATATATCAACCTGAAGTAAACAATTGCATTTAAAAGTAATGTTTCTTTTGCCAGGCACTTCAGATGCTCAGCCTGAGAAAAGCAGAGGTTTGTACTACTTCTCTCCAGTATTCTGGTGTCCCAATTTTCCTTAGAAATGTGGCTGTAAACCACTATATACCCCGGTGTGCAAGGCTTAACCAGAACATGTCAAGCCTGGCATTTCAAGTTAGTCTAAAGTGCAAGTTGGGTTCAGAGAGGCTTTGAACACAAGAGCTGAAATAATCTGCAGTAAATGGGAGTTTTCATGCGGGTCATGATGGCACAGGGAGGATGAAGCAGGACGTGGCCCACAGAGAGACTGAACAAAACTCACTTCCACAGCAGCAGCAGCGTGGAGGGAGATTTGTTCTGCGTCAGCTCTTGCAATGGATGTTTTATGAGAGGGGGAGGAGGGCGAGCTGTGCACTTTACATCTTTTGGTTGAGCCAAATGTAAATACCAATGGGAGATCTTCAGCAGGAACTGCAGTCGGAGGGGAGAGGAGGGGTCTGCTGAGGGGCTGTTTGTTTGAGTTTGCAGATCGCTGGACTTGCCTGGAGCACTAGAGTCACTTTGTCTCTACAGTTTAGAAACGTGGGTAACACAAGGTGGCCTCCCTTCCAAAAGGAGTCCTTGTGCTGCCCAGAGTAAGGACTGAAGAGTCCCAAAGCTGAAGGAATGTTATTGATGCCTCACTCCTCGTGTCACTGGTGCCCTTTAACCATCTCTAGCTTATCAAGTTAGGGAGTTCTCATTTTCCACTTTCGAAGTGCAGATGAACTGTTAGGATGTAAGATAGTCCTTGCACTTTTCACAGCTATCCCTGGTCTTGCGTTTTTGACTTGCTTGTGAATACATCTGTTTGGGATGAACTAAATGCTTGAACAAAGTGTGGGGAGAGGGGGAGGCTCCTGCCTTAAATGTGAACTTCCCTTGCAAGCAGCTCTGCAGACCATCCTGCACATCAGCAGGCTCCAGGAGCCTCTGGCTTACCTGAGCCTTACCAGGGCTGGGTTTACTTCTGTCCTACCCACACCTCTGCTCCACAGCTACTGCAGGGGAGGTGGGTAGCAGGTAACTCGCAGAATGGTTTGGAATCTTTTGGCAGGCTTACTGGGAGAGAAAACTGTGTTCCCTCTTCTGTTTCTGGCCTCCATGTGTTGTGCTGATCTTATGCCAAATGTTTTGGACACCTTGTATTTTTAACTGTGTAATATAGCTGTGTATTGTTAAAGCAACTTAGTAACTTATAGCAAAAACTGTAGAACTCATTTCTCTGAGGTGTAGGAAATGTCCTGCTTCCACTGTGTATGAGACTTTAACTCTGTACTGTCTGACAAAGATAAAATTCTGAATTTCACTTTAATAAATGATCTATCTAGCAACCAGGCCCACATTCCCTTGTTTGCCTTTCTGCCCTCAGCACGGATGGTTCCAGAGGCAATGGAGTTCTGCTTTGTGTGGATGTTACGTGCCAGGCTTCTCAGATTCACTGTCTTTTCCCAGCCACCTCTCAAGGGCTGAAAGCACTGCAGACATGGAGCAGAGAATGGCACTGCTGAGTGGGAATGCCAGGCCTGCAGTAGAAAACTCAGGTGATGGGATCTTTTGTGACAAACCCATGTGGGTTGCACAGGTGCAGATCATGGAGTCTTTTGAATGCAGCAAAAAGGCAACTCACAAGAAAGATGGAGGCTGTTGGAGAGCCACGTGCCTTTGCAATTTGGGGAGTGTTGGGCTTTTCTACGATGGGAATTCCTCCCTTCCTGTATCATGAGCAGTCTATCAACTGCAGCTTCCCATTTGATTCATGTTTCCTAATGAATCTTCTTTATGTCTAGTTCAACCCTGTGCTTCTGCTCCCTTCTCAAGCACATCCTTGGGTTCATTTAATGCATGATATATAGCTCCTGTTGTCCAGAGTTAAACCTGCATGCCCAGCTGACAAGGTGGGTGCTGCTCAGGAGCAGTAATGGCATGGAGCATCCCAACAGTCAAGATCCTTTCCCATTAAGTGTTTTGTTTCATTTCTTTTTCTGATAATCCTCTTCCTCCTGACCATCAGCCTTACAGGCAAAGGTGCCTCACTTTTTTGCAGCACTGAGGAAGCAAGTGAAAAAAGCTGGGACTTGATTACTTGTTCATCTGAATTCTGTCATAGTGCTTCCAAAGGCTCTGCTGGCACTGGTTGAGTCATGCTTTTAGCCTTGATTTTTAGCCAGGAAAGAGGTTGTAGTGTAGCTTTTCACACACTTGGGCTCTCACAGAGGAGGATGATCAGATGTTGAAAGCTTTACACCCAAAACAGAGCCCAGTGTCCCCAGTGCCTACCTTTGTGGATGTCTCTGGAGGCCTTAATGAAGCAGGATAATTTTGGAATGTGCTGCCGTGCCACAGGAGGTTATCCCTGTCTCAGGAAGCTCTCAGTTGAGGAATGCAAGACCAGAGGTGACACAGGTGGGTGCCATCAAACAAGGAGCAAGGGTGGATCACGTCACACAACCTGTGTGCTGTCAAGGGGTTTTAGGAGGTGCCAGGAGAAAGTCTTCACGTGAGGGCAAGGGCAGCATTCCCAGGAAGGGGAAAACTCTGTCATTTGCATTCCCAAACTGATGAGTGGGGGCTCTTTTGCCAGCACAGTGAGAAGGAAAGGCAGCAAGGCTAAAGGAGGACAGCTGTAAGCAGCAACCTCTTGTGCAGGTGCTGACTTTAGTATGAGAGGGTATAATGGAAACTTGTGATAGGGATAAACCCTGCCAGTTAATCTGTTATTTATATAGAGTAATGAATAATGCTTCTTAGTCTCCTATTTGCTCCCTGTCAAGAAACCCACAGATGATTTTAAACTCTAAACCAGGGCAGAATCTGCTCAGTCTTTTTAACGTATTCACACTGAGAAAGAAAGGAGCCAGCAGATTGATCTGATGGGCCGAGAACTGCACGTCCCTCTCTGCACTCCCGGCTGCCGTGTGAGGGCAGTGTTAGCTCGGGAACCCGGGAGGGGGGATCACTGTCCCTCCGGGCCCAGGGCAGCTGCCGGGGGCACCGGGGCCATGTCCCCATCCCGAAGATGCTTCCTTGGCAGGAGCTGGCTGCGCTTGTCAGAGACCGGAAGCGGGATTATGCTGCGCTGGGATGTGGAGATCATAAAAACGGTTTGTTTGGGTTTTGAGGGTTTTTTTCCTGGTTGGACATTGAAATTGAACACGTCCGATCCTCTGCGTGAGCCGTCCTTGCAGCCTTGATGGAAACCAGGCGTTGCTTCCCCGCTCCCCAGCAGAAAGGGCAGCACAGAGGACCAGGGAAAAATGTGAACGTGGATTTAATGGTTTTGTGTCTTAGAGATGTGGCTGTGCAGGAGGAGTGTGGGGGTGAGAGACTCAGGGTTTGCTTTTTTTTTTTAATTTCTCCTCTATCCAATCAGGGATAGCTACACAGCTCCACCAGCCCTCAGTCTCACTTTGCTCTCCAGGAGCTGGAGTCCATTTCACATCTCTTATCCTTGCAGGCAGTGCTGGCTTCTTCCCTAAGAACCTGAAAACCCCCCAGTGTGCTTTTAGTTAATTGCTTTTGGAACTTTCCCCAAGATCTGTTCCCTTTATACGTTGCAGGAAGTACTCGATGATCAGCCCAGCACCTTCAGCAGGAACACCATGGTGCTGTGGGGAAGAGGGAACTGTCAGGCAGCTGAGGTGGCTCTGCTGCTTCTCCTCCCACAGATAAGGACTGCCAGGGACCAGAGCACAGTGATGGGCACCCCATAAGCCCTGTGCCTCTTCCTAGCCTTGACATTTGTGGGGGCAAAGCCTGTTGTATCCAGCTCATTCACACCTCACTTTGGTGTCTGGGTTCTCAGCAGCTCCTGCACCCAGCCCAGCAGCCATGGCCTGGGAGGAAGCTCAGGTGAGCAGAGGAAGGAATTCCAGGGTTCCTGCAAGCTTTGTGTGCTAACTCAAACTCCTAACTCCTTCCCACGCCTCAGTTTGGGAAGGAGCTCCTGGCCAAGGCAATTAAACCAGCCTGCTCTGGCCCCCGCTTTCCCCCCGGCTGCTCCTGCAGGTCACTCACAGGCCATGAGAATTTTGTCAAGGTAGCTGCAGTTTGAGGGAAAAAAACCCTTTTCCTCTCAATCCCTCAGCTTTCAGCTGCTGGTGATGCCATAAATTCCCCTACTTCTCTGGTTACTGTAAAGTCTTTCGGGGTGGTCAGGACCTGAATCCCTCACACAAAAGAAGAAGCAGGGGGAAAGGAAACAGCAAGAAGGGCCTTCCCTGCCTTGGGGATCTGTCACAAGGGCTCGGCGAGGCTCCAAGTGTGTGCTCCTGCTCTGCAATCCTGCTCTTAGGTAACTGCCTCTCACTCCCCTCTCACCAGTGCACACCCTCCTCCCAGCCTGCTCTCCCCACTCGTGCTCCAGCAGCTCCATCTGGTTCCCTGGCCCCTCTGATCTGCAGGCTCCTGGAGCTGCAGCATCTCCAGGTTTGGAGTAACCAGGAGAGACAGAGCTCATCCAGCATCACAGAGCTGTGGGGATGGCACCGAGTGCTGCTGAGCAAAGTGCCCAGCTGGCTTCACCCCCTGCCCCCAGCACTGGTCCTCTGCCAGTCCTTTCATGCTGGGCCTTAAATCCAGCTGCTGCATGAGACACAAGTGGGCTGATATGCCACCTGACACCACCCACCCTCACCTGAGGGCTGTGCCGAGATGTCGTGGGAGATCAGTGGGAAATTGGCAGCAGTGTCAGCACTGCCAGAGAAGGTGCTTGCTACGGGCATTGCTCCACCACTGAGCAGGACAAGAACAGGTCATTCTGCAGAAAGCTATGGTTCTCCCAGTCCTCTGCACTGGAGAAAGAGCCTTCATGGAATAAAGGAGCAATGCAGGTTGGCTTTGGAGCGGTAGGGACATGGGATGGATGATGAGTTTGTCCATTGTTTGAAGGATGGTCTTGGGAAGGCTGGCCCAAGGTGCAGGGTTCTTGGTCTTTTCCCAACACAAGCAGCGGCGTGGAAAAATTTACCCTGGGCAGGGCTCAGTGCAAGCAGACCCAAACAAGGACTTCCACAGGGGTGAAAACCCAGAGACTTTGGATTTGGTTTAGAAAATAAAATAAAAGCGAGAAAGTAAAAAAAGTCAGTCTGTGTCTGCCTTGTGGCTGCAGAGTCTTCCCGTGCTTGGACATCATTTCTACAGCTATGGATTAGAACTGCATCTTCTCTTTAGATGGGTCTCGGAATCACGTGACTCCGGGAGCATGGAGATTTGAGGAAGAACTATCGAATGTCACGAACTTTGCAGCTGGGCGGGGCCTCGGTTGGGCAGAAAACCTTCCCACCTGAGCAGTGCTGCCGGGAGACAGTCTGACTTCGGAGCCAGCAACTGGGCTGAGAGGCTCCAAGTGTTAGGAGAGGATCAAAAAGCTCCCCTGGCAGTAAATCTTTCACCTGCCATGTGACTCACTGGGGCTTGTGGCCATTCCTCCGAGGTCGGCCCCGGGTCAGGATTTCTCCTGTCTCTTTAGCCCCCAAACCTGGAGATTTTTGTCTTATCTTTGACGCCATCTTGACACCGAAAACAAATTATGGCCCAATTACCCTTCCTCAGAGGGGCTGGGGCTACCTTAAATGGCCACAACTACCAGGCGCTTCCTTAAGAGCGGTAATTAGTGGGGCGTGGGGTGGGGAGGGGGCAAGGACTGGGGGTACCCCTGGCATGAGGCTGCCCTTGCTCCCCTGCTTGCCATGGCAGGACGGGACATCCCATCCGGCCCCGTCCCACCCTATCCCATTCTATCCCGTCCTGCGCACTCTGGCCCAGCCCTGCTGCACCCTTGGGCTCCGCACAGGCCAAGCAGAGGTGGGGTCGCTGCCGCTGTGGTGTCCGGGGTGGGGGCTGCCCTGCCCCCTGCCTCCCCCAGCCCTGTGTCACCGGCTAGGACCAGCCCAGAGGGGCCCCGTGACGGGAGGCAGCGGCCCTGGCCCTGGCCGTGACCTTCGGGACGACCTCGAGTGAGTCCCTGCCAGGGCTGGGGACCGGCTGTGCCTCTCATTCCAAGCTGGGACATTTCCGTGTTCACCCCGAGACACCAGGAACAGCAGCATCACAGTTAACTGCCGTAACCACCGACCTGAAACTTTTAAAATTTATTTTTCTTCTCATCTTTCAGTGTCATTATACCACTCTCTGCTCTGTCCCTGGGCATTCCTTGCCCAGGGTTGTGCTGTCTGCCTGACCCCAGCAGCTGTTCTGGGAGCTGGCAAATCCAGCCTGCAGCCTGGACAGTGCTCATGGGTGATCGGGTCTGGGTGTTTCTTTCCCCCCCGCCTTTTTTTTTTGTCAGATTGGTATTTTATTTGGCTCCATCCTGTCTACCGAGCTGTCCAGTGTAACCCTTCCCTTGCTGCTTCTGAGATAAGAATAGGCTCCCCCGAGATCAGATAAACAGGCCCATAAATACCTACAACAACAAGAAGCAGGGTCTGGGCTTGGCAGGAAAGGAGAGGGGGGAAAAAAAGGCAGAAAAAGAGCCATTCCTTTGCACGCCGAAGCAGGGTTGCAGAGCGAGGGGTGGGAAGCGCCCGGCAGCCTCCTTGCCCACAGCACTTGCCCCCTTGGCCAGACAGGCAGCCAGGGGCCAAGCAGGGCTGGCAGCAGGGTCGCTGCAGTGTCCCTCGTGGCTGGATTCCAGCGGCAGGGAGCCTGGCACGTAAGATGCTGCCCCGGGGCCAAGCGATCCCTGCGTGCGTGTTCCTCTGCCCGGGCAACTGCCGGCCGCAGCCTGCGTGCCCCGAGCCAGCTGCTTCCCAACGGCAACAAGTTCACGGCAGGGTCGAGCCGAAGGTATGTGCAGGGCCATTTCCCCGACCGATGAGCTAGGCTCTTCGATAGCCAAAACCCCAAAGCTGGTGCCCAAACCGTTCTTCCAATGAGTTCTGGTGCCGGCGGCACCGGGAGCTCTGCCGCTGCCTGCCGGAGGCTGCCGGGACGCCGCTCCCAGCTGCCGGAGGAAGGGAGGCTGTCTCTGTGCAGGGCTCCCAACCCCCTGCAGCTCCTCTTCCTTTGGGGGTGAAGGGGATGACCCCATCCTAGGCTGGAACAGGCGCTGAGCTGGAACCTCGACTCCCCTTCCTGGCCCCGGAGCGGCGGAACCGCCTGAGCGGTGCCGAGCTGGGCACGGAGCTCGTTGCTTGCAAATGCAGCTCTTCCAAAGCGTTTTGGGGAGCGGGGAAGCCCGAGGCTACAGGAAATGTTTTGTGCCTTTTTTTTACCCACTCTCCCCGCAAATGCTTAGCCACTATCTCACAGGCAAACCCCCTTGCTGGGCACGGAAATCCTCTGCAGCCGTGGAAACGGAGAGCGCTTTCACTTGCAAAATCCCGAAGGAACACGGGAGGCTGGCACTGGGGACACCTTCCCCAGAAGTTTGCAGCCAGCAGGTACCACCACCAGAAACCTGTGGTGAGAAAAGCAAAAATCCTGCGGATGCAGGCAGAACATCGCCCTGGCTGTGCAGGGTGCCTCTTAGCAGAAGCAAAGCTGGAAACACATAAGGTAAAAACCATCGGAGGGTTTTGGTGGGCTGAAAGGTCCGCAGGCTGCGAGCGATGTACCAGACAGAGCCTGGTGTGCCGGCACCGAGGACACGGTTCCCATGCAGAGTCACCTTTGCCTCACAGCAGAGCAAGTCCCAAGTCCCCATTTAACCCTTTCCCTCATCTGCTGCCGAAGGGCAGCCCCGATTGGTGCTGTATGGATACAGGGATACCGGCTGGCACATATAAACAGGACTGGGGCTGGACACATGTGGGCTGAAAGGTCCGCAGGCTGCGAGCGATGTACCAGACAGAGCCTGGTGTGCCGGCACCGAGGACACGGTTCCCATGCAGAGTCACCTTTGCCTCACAGCAGAGCAAGTCCCAAGTCCCCATTTAACCCTTTCCCTCATCTGCTGCCGAAGGGCAGCCCCGATTGGTGCTGTATGGATACAGGGATACCGGCTGGCACATATAAACAGGACTGGGGCTGGACACATTTATGGTGCGCTGGATTATAGTAGTGACAGCTTGGGAGCTTTCCCATAAGAACCCAACCCTTTAGGAGACTGTGAAACTTAGACATAAAATTGGATCTTTGGGGCTGACTTTCTGCACGGGTTTTTTTGTTGGTTTGTTTTGGTTTTTTTCCCTCCTTGAATGTGTTTGGATTTGGGAGTGCCCTGCTCTACTTCACTCATGGAAGTGGTAGCATGCTAAACTTATTATAGTTCAAACAAAAAAAGTACCACTGCGGGCGGGCATTGCTCTTCTCAAGCAGTCAATTTTCTTCTCAGCCTCGCTCAAAGAGATCAGAAAATAGATCGGGGCAGAGAAGGCAGCCGTGCAGCAGCTCCGGAGTGAGGGAAGGCTGATTCCCGCAGCCGGATCCTTCTTCATCGAGAGTTAATTACGCTGGCTGTACCCCCCAGTGTTTGTGTGTCCCTCCGTCTGTATTTGTACACATGCACAAAGTGGTTATAAAACCCAAGCTGCTTCCTCACGGCTGAGCTGGGGTATTCTTGGTGTGTGCGGCTGCACAAGCACAGATTGATCGATGTGTCGGTATTTTACAGATGTTGCATCATTATTTCTATCCCTTTAGTCACAATCAAAAGCTTGGTTTCAAACAGAAAATGTAAACGTCCTTGCTGAGAGCCCTCAGATTAGCCCTAGAATAATGTGCAAATTTACCCTTGCTGTTCTGCTTTGCCCCAAGCAGCCGCCCGAGCGTCAGGGTTTGTCCCAGTGTCGCTGGGAACGACAGCGTGGCCAGGCTGGGAAGGCAGGATCAGGCTCTGAGCCCATGCACGCACATCTTGGAACTCTTTGGTAAGAGCACTGTGTGTGCACAGTGTAAAGGGATGAGGATTTGGCTTTAATTATTAAGGATTATTAAGGATTTATGCCTGAGCGGTGACAGAGAGGTGAATTTGGGCAGCATGAGTGTTGCTGTGTCTGAGGCTGGTGGCATCCATCGCGTTCGGATGGCGAGGAGGGGACGCTGCTCCTTCGAAATGTGGCCGAGGCAGCGACTAACAGAGGATCCCTGTGAGAAAGTGCTGCCGGTGCCAGAGCCGGGCGAGATGCGCCGGCAGGACACGGGAGCCGAACCCTGGCTCTGCGTGGCAGCAATAAAACCTGGGGCTCCACAGCTCTACGGTGCCATCCAGACGCTGTAAAGGCCTGATCCTGCCATCCTTCCTCAAGCCAAATACGAGTCCGGGCCCTCTAGAAGGTCTCCTGGGTAGGGACGGAAGGGGTTGTAGGGCAGGGGCAGAGTTCGTGCCCTGGGGGAGGCTGCGGGTACATGTTTGCAGAGCACCGCCAGCTCCTGCGGTGAGCAAGCACGGCATAAACAAGTCTCAAAGGATCCCGAGCTCCCCAGGGAGGAATTCCCTCACCTGGATCGGCCCCACAGCAGAGTACTGACTTCAGGGATGTCCTTAATCCCGCAGCATCCCTGTGGGCAGCACAGGGGACCCGGCCAGAGCAGCGCGATTGCCGGAGCAGGGGAAAGCAGGGGGCTCGGACCCGAAGCCGTTTGCATAAAGTTTAAATTTTATTTTATTAAAAGGTGTTTTTTTTAGCTATTCAGTTTTAAATACGTGGTGTGGCGCGCTCGGTCCCTCGGGAAGTGGTCATGCAGATCTGAGGTAGAAAACCCGGCGCAGGAGTGTTCCCAAATGCACCTCTAGGTAGTTTCACCGCAGCCACACGTCGGTCAGGCAGCGGATGGGGAGAGGGGATCGGGGGCTCGTATTTACAATAGCAAACGAATCGAACCGTTCCAGTCCGGCCCGGCACGGCAGGAGCCGCCGATCGCTGCCGGCAGCGGGAAGGAGCAACGATTACTGCAAATGCGGGAAGGGGACACGGGGAAAGGGCCCGGCTGGTCCCCGCTGCCGACGGGGCGGGCAGGACCCGAGCCCGCAAACCGCTCTCGCCTCTCTCCCGCGGAGCATCCGTCCGGGCGGGGGGCAGCCGGGCCGGCTCCCCGTGTCCTGCGCCTGGATGGGCTCCGGAGCCGGGCTGGGCTCTCTCCGTCATTGCACATGGAGGGGCGGGCGGGGAGCGCCGTCGGGGCGGCATGGCAGCTCTCAGGGGTTCAGTTCCAGAGCCCAGACCTGCTGGGGCCAACCCGTCCGGCCCTTCAGCTTCTTCTCGCCGTGACCCAGAGGCTGCGAATAGACCTCGGGCTGCTGCGGGAGAGGAGACGGGGAGAGGAGGGAGAAAGGAGCGGTCAGGAACGGAGCGGGGACCCGGGC